>JAJOZX010003274.1:97500-102500 GCA_023014485.1 Bathynomus jamesi
GCATCAAATACTAAATATAAACATTTCACTAGAGAACATATAAAGTGTGCCATATTTGAAGTACCTTGTGAGATGAGTGATATGCAACTACCAACTTATAACTGCATTATGAAAGATTACCTGTTCACAAAACATTTAGTGAAGGAGCAGATGAATAACAAGGAGCCTTCATTTTCTGAAATAGCAGAGGCAGTTTCCAAAAAGGTAGAAATATTTGGAAGAAGGCCTCTTTGCCAATAGTTTCACATACACGCGTTTACAGATGATGCGAGTGTACCATGATAAATACAGGTCCTTATTAATGCCATACAAGTCACGCAAGGATCAGCCTAAGTACAAAATCAGCTTGAAGAATTTGAAAACTCTTCAAAATGCACTTTGTTTGACATCTGCACCTGCAAATGTAAGGAGTTTAGGAGATGCTCATGTGAAAAGAGTAAGAAAGTCCCTCCAAAAGAGCAGGATTTTTAAATGACCAACGAACACGCAGAATAATGGTGATAGGAAGCATTGACATAGCACACACAAGACGATTACAAGCAAGAGAACATCGAAAGGAAATAGAAAAAGCACGTCTGGAATCCTCACAAACAACTAGTGCTGCTATAACCAATACGTCCAACTTACAAATCGAAACAGAGACAAGTGAACTTCAACAACTAGAAGAGATATCTGAAGATAATGAGGAAGATACAACCTCGACTCAATATGTAATATCAGAACAACAGATGCGTGAGCCACTGCCTTCATTAGCAATTACTTGTGATAGATTTAAAATGTCGGACAGAGCTGGGGCTGCTATTGCTTCTGCAGTATTGGCAGATCTTAAAATTGTTACTCCCGAAGACAAAGGGAATATTATAGACAGAAGTAAGCTAAGACGTGAAAGACAAAAACAGAGAAAGGAACTACAACAGATAGGAGAGCCAAAAACCATGCGGGGATTATACTTTGATGGCAGAAAGGATAAAACAATGATTCAAGTCCAGGAGAGTGATGGCTGTAACCACCAAAGAACCAAACGCGAAGAGCATATCAGCATAATATCTGAACCACACTCTCTGTACTTTGCACATGTGACACCTTCCAGTGGCAAAGCTAAATACATTTGCACAGCGCTAGTGAATTGCTTGAAAGAAAGGAATGTTGATATAGGGAACATCGTTGCAGTTGGCTGTGATTCGACAGTGGTTAACACTGGTAGTATTGGAGGCACAATAAGATTACTGGAAGAAGCCTTTAATAAGCCATTGCAGTGGCTGATATGCCTTTTACACCTTAATGAACTTCCATTGCGCCATCTGTTTCATCACTTGGATGGTACCACTACTGGACCAAGAGCATTTTCAGGAGAATTGGCCGAGCACTTTCAGACTGTGAAAAGCTTCCCATAGTTAACTTCAAACCCATTGAAATTCAAGAGGACATGTGTGAAGTTGATGTAGATGACATAAGTACTGACCAGAAATATCTTCTTGAAATTCACAAGGCTATATCAAGTGGAACATTCTCAAAGAGTCTTAGTCATAAGAGTCCAGGCAATATATCACATTCAAGGTGGCTCACCACAGCAAACAGGACTCTGCGGTTATATGCAAGCACAGAGAATCCTTCAGGCAATTTACAAGAATTAGCTACTTTCATTGTTAGGGTATACGCACCAATGTGGTTTCAGATAAAGCGTAAACCATTATGCCAATATGGTGCTAAACATATGTGGCATATGATTGCAAGAAGCCGGTATCTCCGTGAAGAGCTTAGGAGAGTACATGACTCAGTCATTCAGCGAAATGCATATTACGCAAATCAAGAAAACATTCTCATTGCAATGATAGCTGATGAAAGGGAGCATGTGCGTCAGTTGGGATTTAGGCGTATCATAAAAGCAAGGGCATGCATTCAAGAAACAGATGTTATCAGGTATTTTAAGGTGCCAGAAATAATTTTTATGCAAAAGACTATACAGATCTCATTATGTGGCAAGATTTTCAGATAACAGAACCACCGATAACCAAAGGAGTTTCTCTTGATGATATTGAATCATGCATCAAACATGGTACTACTCTTCATTCAGAATTATTTCAGTTTCCAGGTCATACACAAGCCGTAGAGAGATGCGTCAAGCTCGTTACAGACGCTGCTGGATCAGTCTGCGGACCTACAAACAGAGACGGTTGGATTCGTGCTACATTAGAATCAAGGAAAAAACAGCCAAAATTTGACACAAAAGCAAATTACTAAATAGTCTTCAGCAAGAACCCTTTCTAGAGGGAGGTTGGTTGGGGAAAGGGTGGTAACTCCGCTAAGGCACGAAATAACGTTTCTTAACTGTCTCAAGCCAGTATAAAGGAGGAGAGACATCCTAATTTATTACTGTTCCCTTTTTCAAGTAAATAGAGAATCATACTTAATTGTCATTTTTAAGTTAAATTCAGCCCTCTTGTGGCAGCTGAAGATATTAAGCATATGAAAAGGCATTTGTACAAAACGAATTCTTATCATTTAAGAATCTTAATCAAACTATTAGATAATTCTAAGATAAAATTTATAATAGTTTGATAAACCTAAAATAGAAGCATTTTTTCCTTTTCACCCAAAATTGTGTTAACTTTAGCCCCTGGTGGCAGCTGAAAATATTAAACAAATTAACTCATATTTTGGCAGGTATATATCGTCCACTAAATGCAACTTTTAATCACTATTAGAACTTCATACTAGAAGAAAAGTATTTTTCGCTCCACCCTAATGTATATGTATATATATATATATGTATATATATGTGTATATATATATATATATATATATGTGTGTGTATATATATATATGTGTATGTATGTGTGTATATATATATATGTATATATATATATATGTGTGTGTATATATATATGTATATGTGTGTGTGTTATATATATATATTATATATATATATATATATAAAGGGTGATCCAGAGAAATGGGACCCAAAGAAACCCCTGTAACTCTTAAAGTATAAGTCCTTTTATAAAATCATACACATCATTCGAAAGAGGATAGTTACAAGTTTGTACAGGATTGTATAGGTTTTGACAATACAAGACAAGATAAGATACAAAACAAAATAAAAGTGTTAGTTAAAACTAACCCTTCAAGATGAGTGCATGGACTGTGGAACAGCTGCGTTTCATAACTGAGCAATATTATGAGCATGGAAGAAGTGTAGTTTCAGCTCAAAGATCTTTCAAGACAAAATTTCAGATGTCAAAATCACCTTCTAAGAGCTGAAACTACACTTCTTCCATGCTCATAATATTGCTCAGTTATGAAACGCAGCTGTTCCACAGTCCATGCACTCATCTTGAAGGGTTAGTTTTAACTAACACTTTTATTTTGTTTTGTATCTTATCTTGTCTTGTATTGTCAAAACCTATACAATCCTGAACAAACTTGTAACTATCCTCTTTCGAATGATGCGTATGATTTTATAAAAGGACTTATACTTTAAGAGTTACAGGGGTTTCTTTTGGGTCCCATTTCTCTGGATCACCTTTTATATATATATATATATGTGTGTGTACACACACGGTGTGTCAGGAGGAAAGGTCAATACTTCGGGAGGTGATAGTATCGGTCATTGTGAGAAAAAAAGTTCATATGAACATGTGTCTGTCTAATTCTGAATGGTTACGGAGATAGAGCTGTTTAAATCTGATGCGCGCGCATGTAACATAAACCAATCGACAGCTGACTGTTGTGAGTGACATTGTTTGGTATTTGAAACAGTGTTAAGAATGCCACATACCTTCACACATGCCGAATATGCAGATATGGTGTATGTCCACTAGTGATGTAGCGGATGTCATTTTTTTCACATCCGCGGATGCGGATGAGGATGTTTTATTTCAACATCCGCGGATGCGGATGCGGATGTCTACATTTTCGTTATTTTTTAGGATATATTCGAGATTTGTTGTGTTTAACGTATATAATAAGTTATTATATAGAGAGAGCTGTAGCTGTAATGTAGTATAATTGATTAATTGTACAATAATTGCTGTACTTTTCTCTGAACATATAAAATAATATCAAGCATCTAACTAATATAGAAATCAATTAGTGAATTCGTCTGCAATAAATTCGTTATATTTTGTTGAGTTTCAGCCACAATTAGAAACCATAATTGTGTTACCAGGATGCGGGACGTGAACCCAACTCAAATGCACCCCACCGACCTCTTTCCCCAACCTCCACCCTTATAGAAAGAGATCTTTAATTAGCTTGATAACTATTTATATTAAGTTTAAAGTTTTATTAGGCATATTTATAAATGAGTAATTAAAATAAAGTAAACTAAGATGTTCATCGTTTAATGTTCAAACTTAATTATAGGAAGGTTATGCTTAAGGAACATTAATTTTTCTGCCTTTTCTGCTGCCAGTCTGTTTCTCTTTTCATCATATATTAATCCAGCACTGCTAAATAATCTCTCGCTTGGTACGTTTGTTGGAGGACAGGCTAAATGTTTCCTTGCAAGTTTACTCAAGTATGGATAGATATTCTGCGTATTTTTCCACCAACTAATAGGATTGTCACATGCAGCAGGCGTTTTTCTTGGTGATAGCTCTCGATCATTTTTACTACATCTTTTGACATCGCGTAGGTCTCGTCATTGCTGCTTGACTCAAGAAACTGAGAGACAGATTCTGTGATAGATTTGCTTGTTGAAGGTGTTGGTTCTGTCACTGAAACTTTTATTCTTTTGGTGGGTGGCGAAGCGACAGATTCAAGAGATTGAAGCTCTTCAACTGCTTTGCCAAGTGATGATTTAACTCGTTCTAATGTACTAGGTGAAAATAACTTAGCTTTGTAACGTGGATCTAAGTAGGTTGCAAGAGAGTAACTTCATACAAGAACAGCCTCTCGTCTTGTCGTTTGCATCACTTTTGCGCACAATGAACTAGTTCTAATAATATAGAAGAATTTGATAATTTCCGCTTATTAATGACATTTTATCTCAACGGTCC
>JAJOZX010003274.1:110000-390000 GCA_023014485.1 Bathynomus jamesi
TATTATTAAAATAGGTAGAAGGTTTGGGAGGACTACTAAGCAGTTTTGATGTCTAAAGTAGGTGGTTTATATATATATATATATATATATATATGGGATGATGTATGTTTGTATATGTTCGTTTTTTACACGCCGAAACGGCTAGAATAATCTGCTGTAGATTTAGTATACATAATAAGGGAGAACAAGGGAAAGTTATAGTAACACTCGCCCCTCGCCAGTTTCCCTTAGGTTGTGTTTTGGGGTGATTTTGCTGCGCAAGACGCAGCGAGCATTCTAATATACAGTATAAAGTTGTATGTATATATATATATATATATATATATATAAATTTCTTACCAAGGGAATCCTTATCTTCTCGCAGAAATAGGGGGACGTTTCTCCCCTCTTCTGAAGTCTGCTTGATGGAGAGTTCTACCAAATCGTCGAAATGAAAAAAAAAAAATGGAAAAAATCAAATGAAAAATCGTCAAAACTAATTCGATGATATTTCAAGAATGTGAAATATGAAACACCTTTTATTTGGTCATATATATAAAATGTTTAACGAGGTGTAGGGGGCGATGACCCCTTGATTGAGATGCCAAAGCTGGATAATTGTTTAGCTACGGGTTAGGTTTGTCTAGAACTAGGATAAAATAAGATTGATAAGTTAACGTTAAATGAAAATATTTTCACTTCAACGAACTTTCGTTTTTCCCCAAGTTTATCCTTGTTGTAGAAGAATGTTGTTCCCTAGTCTACGTGTCCCTCATTCCATGCAAATGTTTCTGTAGAAAATTTTCGCCTTCGTGTAATAGAACAGTATCCGGTAGCTCAGTGGTTACGGTGTTGGGCTCTGAACGGTGAGGTTCTGAGTTCGCTCCTATCTGTTGTTATCGGGTGGGGGTTTCGGGCCGACCACTCATCCTGTTTCTGCTCGAGCTCAGATGACCCTTGCGGCGCACTCGCCTACCTCTACATAGTGTGAAAATGAAATTCCTCAGTGTAACTGAGCACTAAAGAATGAATTATGAAATTAAGTATTAAGATTGACTCCTAATATATTCCATAATACTGTTATTTTTTAACGAAATTGGTAGTTGGAAGCAAGAAAAAACTTTTTCAAACTAATAAGTAAATAATGCTTTGTTGTACTGACCAACTCGAGCTGAGGTGTCACTAAATACTCTGTACTGTTGTTCTTAGGCAGATTAGAGTTGAACTTGACTTTGTAGAAGTAGGATATATATATATATATATATATATATATATATATATATATATAGTAATAATTATGTGCAGTGTCTAGCAACCATGTATAGCTCCCTACAGCGATGTTCAATTAAGTTTTCTTCATCATTCTCAGTCTCTCTAAGAATTTGCAATGGAGTGATCATGTAAATTATATCGCGAAAAAGATTTCAAGGAGCGTTGCAATAATGTTTAAACTTAGAAATGTAGTCCCTAAACAAGTTTTATTGACTCTTCATCATACTCTTCTTCTTCCTTATATAACATACTGCACCCTTGTTTGGGGAAACTCCGCTAACAGCGCATTAAATGGTATCTTTGTCATCCAAAAACGAGCAATAAGGTTATTATCTGATGCTGATTTCCTTGATCACTCTAGTGCATTATTTAAAGAGCTAAACCTACTAAAGCTCAACGATATAACCAAAGTGGTACATTTTATTTTTATTTACGAGTGTAAGAACAAAATCATTAATTTGCAATGGGTAAATAGATATTTTGTAACTCATCAAGAAATCCACTCGTATCAGACCAGAAATAGATCAAAGCTCGTTATACCTCAATTTAGATTGTCTTCATCTCAAAAAATACCCATTTTCAGTGGATTGAAACTATGGAATGACTTCCATGCCGATATAAAAAATATTGTGAGTGTAAATTTGTTTAAAACCAAGTTGAAATCCCGATTAATAATGGCATACTAACAAAAATCTAGGATTAATGTCCACTGATATTGTTTAATATTGTTTCATATTCTAATACATGTTTTAACTATTAATAATACTTATTTGCTTATTCATTATTATTAATTAATAACAACTAGCTGCTTATTTTTAATAAGAGCCCAGTAAAGCCTAAAGCTTAAGGGCCAAATAAAATAAAATAAATAGTCGAGCTTCACAATTATTCATGTCATTGTAAATTGAAAAAAAAAAATTTTATTTTATTATTATTAATAAAGGTTATTCTATTCTATTCTATTCTCTCGACTAAAAAATGGGTTAAATTGACACGTATTCACGCGCCTCATTATGTAGATATGCAAATTTCTGTCACTTGTTCAGTTTCCTTGATCATGGTACTTGGAAGGTTCTCAGAGCGAGTAAATAAACTAGAGAGTAAAGCGTAAACAGTTTTCATCACAGTGACGAGAATTTTGCATTTCATTCATTACACGATTGAAGAACTTTTGCTCTCTGACGGAAAGATTCGTCTTCGAGGAAACAGGGTTAATTAATTTGTAAGATACGCTTTTTTTAATTTTAGATTCGAAATATCATCAGTTTTTCTCCGCAACCCCCTCCACCCTAAACCCTCATCATGCCGAGGCTTTTCTTTGAGTTATTTATTTAATTAATTATTTTAATACGCTACATATGATTTTCTTATCGTCGCATGTTTTTTGAGCACTTTTATCTTCTTACGAAGGCTAATTTAGTTTTCAGGTAATTTTGGTTATAAAAGGTGTCTATATTTCATATAATTGAGCAATAATGTATGAGAGAGAGAGTCACAAGGAGTTACAAGGAAAAGAAGTACCTCAAAAGGCCTTGCGGCCCATACCGAGGAGGTACCAATGGCAACGGGTGCCAGGGAAAATTTTGTAAAAGTTTATTTTTCTTTCAACTATCCTAGCAGTAGTAGAAAACTGGATAGAAAAGTAGAAGGCTCTCTCCCCACCCTCCGCTCCCTCCCTGCCAGAGGCAGGTACGGAAAAAGTTTGAAGAAAATACCTTGACCCTGGAAAAGTAGCCAAGGAAATTTTACAGGAAAGTGGAGAATATATAAATAGCTCTATATTTAGCTTGCTCACAGAGACACCGTGCAAGCGATCTCATGCAGAGTTTTCTTATGTTTTAGTCTTAAACTATGAGAGTATTCAGTACTTTGTCTAGCCTATTTTTAAACACATTTACACTTTGACTGGAAACAACCTCTGAGGGAAGTTGGTTCCAGATATTAACTATTTTATACGAAAAGAAATTTCCGCAGACTGAGGTCCTAAATGTCTTTACACACACACAAAGTGTGCAAGATTTCGTCTACCCTTTTCTTGAACTGATCCACAGAGGAACTGTTCACAACTTCCGAAGGTAACCTGTTCCATGTGTCACAGATCTTATACGTAAAGTAATTCCCATATGCCTAACGGAAGGGATTAACTTTGTGGCCCTCGCCTGCACTCGCTCCAGCCTCTCAATATCTTTCCTGAGGGTGGGCGACCAGAACTGCACAGCATACTCCAGGTGCGGCCGAACAAGGGAATTGTACAGTGAGAGCACAATCTCCTTGTTCCGAAACTGAAATTGCCTCCTGATATAACCCAATAGTTTCTGGGCTTTCTTTTCCACCTCTACACACTGTTTCGTAAACTTAAGATCGCTGCTAATTAGCACACCCAAGTCCTTTTCTAAATCAGTCACCTCGATATTACTACCCAACATCGAGTAGTCCGACTTGGGATTGGCGTAGCCAATGTGCATCACTTTGCATTTACCCAAGTTAAACGGCATTTGCCATTTTTCGGACCACTCTCCTATCCTACTGAGAGAAGAGGAGAGAGAGATAGAGAGAGAGAGAGAGAGAGAGAGAGAGAGAGAGAGAGAGTTACAAGGAAGGAAAAGAAGTACCTCAAAAGGCCTTGCGGCCCATACCGAGGAGGTACCAATGGCAACGGGTGCCAGGGAAAATTTTCTACACACTCAAATAGTGTGCAAGATTTGGTCTAACCTTTTCTTGAACTGATCCACCGAGGAAACTGTTCCTGTTATTAAAAGTTTATTTTTCTTTCAACTATCCTAGCAGTAGTAGAAAACTGGATAGAAAAGTAGAAGGCTCTCTCCCCACCCTCCGCTCCCTCCCTGCCAGAGGCAGGTACGGAAAAAGGTTGAAGAAATACCTTGACCCTGGAAAAGTAGCCAAGGAAATTTTACAGGAAAGTGGAGATTATATAAATAGCTCTATATTTACCTTGCTCACAGAGACACCGTGCAAGCGAACTCCTGCAGAGTTTTCTTATGTTTAATCTTAAACTATCAACGTGTTAAAGTAATTCCCACATACACTAGTCCTAAATCGTTTCAAATCCAACTTCTAACCATTGTTGCGAGTTGGGTTATCATTTGAACTAAACATGCTTCTAAAATCGACATCTTTGAACCCGCGTCACGTAAGCGTCGATTGTAGCCCATATGCCTAACGAAAGGGATTAACTTTGTGCATTTTTCGCCAGTTTCCAATCCGCCCTACCTACTTCCCCACCAATACCCAGCGCGCGCACTTCGGCCATTAGGGGGGGGAGAGAGAGAGAGAGAGAGAGAGAGAGAGTTACAAGGAGTATCTCAAAAAGCCTTGCGGCCCATGGCGAGGAGGTACCAATGGCAACGGGTGCCAGGGGAAAATTCCCACACATTGTCACAGCTAACTTCTCGAACAGCCACCTCAGAAGACAGTAACACACATCCTCAAATAGTGTGCAAGATTCGGTCTAACCTTTTTTGAACTGATCCACAGAGGAACTGTTCACAATTTCCGAAGGTAGCTTGTTCCACGTGTCACAGATCCTATAGGTAAAGTAATTCCCACACACACTAGTGCTAAACCGTTTCAAATCCAACTTCCAACCATTATTGCAAGTTGAGTTATTTAAACAAAACATACTTCTAAAATCGACATCGTCGAACCCGTGTAAGAGCTTGAAAACCTCGATGAGTTGACCGCGCAGCCTCCAAGTTTCCAGCGAAAACAAATTCAGGGCGTGTAAACGTCGATTGTAGCCCATATGCCTAACAGAAGGGATTAACTTTGTGGCCCTAGCATGGACTCTCTCCAGCCTCTCAATATCTTTCCTGAAGGTGAGCTCCAGGTGCGGCCGAAGTAGGGAATTGCACAGAGAGAGCATAATCTCCTTGTTCCGATATCGAAATTACCTCCTGATATAACCCAACAGCTTCTGGGTTTACTTTTCCACCTCTACGCACTGTTTCGTAAACTTAAGGTCGCTGCTAATTAGCACACCCAAGTCCTTTTCCAAATCAGTGGCCTCAATATTACTCCCCAACATGGAGTAGTCCGACTTGGGATTGGCGTAGCCAATGTGCATCACCATGCATTTACCCAAGTTGAACGGCATTTGCCATTTTTCGGATCACTCTCCTATCCTACGTAGGTCCGCAGGCAGTTGTTCGATCGCTTCTGGCACGCCAACATTGGCCCCAAGCTTCGTGTCATCAGCGAATTTGGCGATCCTACTGACGATGCCAGCGTCGATATCATTTATGTAACCTACTTCCCCACCGATACCCAGCAGGCGGACTTTGGCCATTAGCCGGCGGTGAGGTACCTTATCAAAGGCTTTCTGAAAGTCGAGATAAAGTATATCAATCGCCGTACTTTTATACTCACTCCACATGACGCGGAAAAACTCGAGCAGGTTGGTGAAACACGACCTATACCGTCTAAACCCATGTCGGGAATCCCCAAGCAGCTTGTAGGAATCCAAATGGTCAACGATCCTATCCGCCATTATCCCCTCTAATAATTTACCTACAACCGAAGTGAGTTTAATGGGACGATAGTTCCCTGGACTTTCGTGATCCCCTTTCTTAAAGATAGGGGTCACGTTGGCTTCCCTCCAGTCACCAGACACCTGACCCGTCTCCAACGATTTGTTGAAGACTATAGCCAGGTGGGGAGCCACCTGGTCGCGCACCTCCCGCAACACTCTGGGGAGGAACTGGTCTGGCCCAGGAGCCTTAAACGCGCTCAGCTTGTCTATTCTATCGGCAACGACTGTCGCGGTACACCGAACACTATCCAGGCCAGCACCGTCGTGCCTGACGCCTTTCTCGGGGATGATGCAGGTGTCCTCCGTGATGAACACTCCCGCAAAGTACTCATTTAGCACATGAGCGATTTCCGAGTCAGAGGTCTGCAGCGCGCCGCTGGGGTCCTTTAACGGACTATTAACATAACTGAAGAACTAGCGTAACCTTCGCCTTCACTTCCCTGCACAAGTGGACATACACCTCAGTGTTCTCATGGGAACGATTGGCCTTCCCTCCTATACACAGCTTTCCTATTTCGGATATCCGAAGCGATGTCCCGACTGAACCACTTAGGCTACGTTGAAGCAGGGGTGACCGGTTTTGAGGGTATGGCAGCAGACTGTAGCACCATAAACTGGTCCCGGAATGCACTTCACACTCCCTCAACATCGCCGCCCACCTCTAACTCCATCTCACCTACGCTATCCCGGAGGCCAACAAAGTCTGCCCGCCGTAGATCGAGCTTACTGCCTCTCGAGTTACTACGCTTCACCCGAGGGACGCACACACAGAACCTAATCAGACCGTGAACGTGATCACTCCCACCCAACGAGAGAGAGAGAGAGAGAGAAGAGAGAGAGAGAAAGAGAGAGAGAATTATTACCGCTTCTCTTCCTATCTTTTGAAACGGGCGTAGTGTCATTGATCTTCATTTGTTAAAACAATATTACATTTTTGTCGTAATTGCTATTAATTAAGCAGTATATACTCGTGTATATATATATGTGTATATATAGATAGTAGATTTGAGATTTCATTCCTTTTTCTCATATTTCAGTGCAGCTGAAAATCTTCTTGTTTGATAATTACCTTATTTTCTTTAATATAAATTGTTTAAGTTTGCAGAACCCTGTAAAATACATACTTCTTATCTTATTTTCATGTCTGTAAATATCCTTCTAAGACAGTGGTATTTTTTCACCTATATATCTTCTGACAACACAATGAAGATAAGTGGTTCTATTTCGTGGTACGCTGAACTATAAAAGGGTACTGCAAAAGTCGTATTTATTGTTTTTTCAGGATTTTTGGCAGACTACCTCTGAGCAGTGTTCACAGATGCTATCTAAGTTTCGTTTATCCACGTCAGGTTAATGAGATTGTACAGACCATCGACATCGATTTTAGAATTACTGCGCTGACATCTGACATTACGAACATCAGCAAACAAACGCGACGCCACACCGAATGTAACGCTTGCGATACGAGATTTGACTTCCTCAGACACCATCAAAACTGTCGAAGCAACGATGATATAACGTAATGATAAAAATGATAACACTTATAAAAATGTTCGAACTAAAAAATCTGATTCTCTATTTTCTTTTTGGACAAACCAGCTAAATTTATGTTTACTTTATATCACATTTTTACACACCTATAATTTTCTAAAGTTCTTAAAAAAAAAAATCCCATGATTTTTGCAACACACTCTACATATTTCAAATGTTGATGTTCGTTTCCATCATAGATAATTATTTTTCTTGATTGTTATGATGACCATACTCGTCTTTTACATTTGTATATCAGTATACTACGTGCCCGTTCGCTCTCGGGAAACGTTATGATAAAGATGGTTAGGTTATATCACACTTTATAAGTAAAAGTTTGTCATACCATATTGTAAAAATTACAATCCACTTCATCTTGATATATTCTGCGGAAGCTTTCGGAATTTTTAGTGATACTTCAGAAAATACCGCAGATATATATTTTTTACTTTTACTCTTTCATCAAAAGTGTATAACAATTATTTCATCAATACTATATTCTCGAGTATTTTTCTCCATTCGTCAATTATACTAGATTGTCTTTCTTTCCTGTAGAGGTGCCCTAATCCCTTCGTTATTACTTTGATTCTCACAAAACAAAGGGACACTTTCTTTTGTTATGGTGGATTGGATCATTTCTTTGTTTATATTTCTTGGTACCATTTCGATGAAGTCAATATTTACAGTTTTGCAAGTAAGCATTTACGGTACAGTTAATACATTTCGTTATTACTTTATTACTTTTGATGCATTGCTCGTGTTCTCTTCAAACTTGTGTTTGTCGTCCAGTTTTTATTTTCTTATTATTGTTAAAAAACGAAACAACCCCTTTCGAAAAAACAAAACATTTATGTAATCTTTCGTGGAAATGACTTTGAGTATAAATGAACAGACTAAGGTTAATATACATCATCAATTACAACAATATACAGTAAATCCTCGTCCAACGCGGGGGTTAGGTTCCTCGAGAACGGTGCGTTAGGTAAATCTGCGTTGGACAAACTTAATACCTTATGGGATAAATGGGGATACGTGAATGCGGCCGCGTAAAGTCTCCCATTAATACTTAGATACGTAGATTTTTTATTCACACATATATGAATTTTCCTACCTATATTTATATGAAATAAGAACATAATAAAATCATAAACAATGATATTTACATATGATAAATAAAAATATATTAAATGAAAATAGCACGTATCTTTTCTTCACTCTTTCGAATGGTGCGTATGGTAGACTCATTCACGTGATACTCGCGGCCAAGTGATGTTATGCTCATACCACCACGCAACTTATCTAGAATATTTTTTTCGGCTAATGTCATAACCTTACGACTTTTCTCTTCACTATCACTTGCAGATGCTTTACACGTTTTGGTGCCATACTGCTGTCTAAGGGTAATAGCAAAACAACGGCAAAATACGACAAAAACAATCCAACACAACTTCACTGAACTTAACGCGTTAGCGGAATGAGAGTGACTGAGACAAAGGGTGACGCGAGAAGGAGGGAGATGCGGGAATGTTGGAGAGTGTAGGAGAAAACACTAGAGCGTGCATTGGCACGCGTACAGTGCTACTGTATTAGAGCGTGTTTGGCGGACCGTGTATAATCAAATTTTCCGCTTTCGGCAAATAATTGTTCACATTTATTTTTCCGCGTATAAGCAAATTCGGGCTGGACAAACAAGCGTTGGACGAGGGTTTACTGTATTTAACAGTTTTCAAATACAATTGTAAGGTTACGTATACATTTAAGGTCCATAACAATAACGTAAGTTGAGCACATACATTTCGTAATATACACTACATACTGTTTACTCCAAATATTCTCTCTATCAAGACATATGGGTAGGTACGTTGGACACTGTTTATAATAGTTATTAACAATTTCGACTGGCACGTTCAGTAGTTCTCTGAGATTACCCGATGTAGGTGGATTTTCCCTCCATTTAATAAGTGTTATTCCAGTCTCTCTCGTCCTCTCTGCTGTCATGACATCGTGTAAGTCACACACCCTTCTTTTCAGCATTGCCTTCAATACATGAAGACATTTTCTTTAGGATTTAGAGGGGAGAGTGAGGCAAATGTTTTATCATTTGGTGGGGATTTTGAAGGCGGGCATCACTGTGACAAGGGGCATCGTCTAGAATCAGCACAGAGCGTTCCTCGCCTATAATGACCGAGAGGGACTGCAGGAAATCGGCAAATACACATTTGTTCACGCCACCGAAAAGCAAGCTCGTAATAAAGCACTCCCACGGTTTCCCAAATCGCCATGATGATGATGATATTGTTGCCCGTTTGCCGAGCAACAATCCTGTTAACTGTTTCCACCTAGTGGCGTTCTTCCGTACATCCACTTCGTATGAAGATTGCAACCCATCTCGCCACTTAGATTCTCGTATGGTTTAATTCTTCTTCGTGCATCCAATGCGCATAATCTTGTCGGGCATCCTTAACTCGTCGCGCGTTTTGTGGTACTTGAACATTTTTAGTCAGCTTCCGGGTAATTAGTTGGGCATCTAAGGCTCTACTGATCGACGCATCAGACACTTGGGCTTCATCCCGTAATGATGACTTCAGCTCCCGGAGGGTTATCAAGGGATTCGATTCAATCATCATGAGTAGGAAATCTCTCATCTCATGATATACACTCTGTGTTCGTCCACCTGAAAAGCATGACAGCAATGTCATGTCCTTTACTGATATTTTTTAGTGTGAAATGTCAGACCACTAATGTGGAGGAACAAGCTTGATCTTCGTCAGAATGAACAATTCGAGCGGAAGCAAAACCAAGGTTATTAGAAATTAATAATACTTATATATATATATATATATATATATATATAAAAAGAGGGAGAGAGAGGTTTGCTTACCGCCGTTGTATGGCATTCTTCCAACACGTCCCATTTGAAACAATCGCATAGGCTGTTGTTCTTTTAATGCGAAGTTGTTCTGCCAAAACTACAAAGTCCTCGCCATTGTTATAGCATTCAGTGAGGCTTTGTCTGTATTCCCTGAAAACATGGTTATATTGACGCGGTGACATTTTGACATTCTAGTCCATTCACCTTGGAAAAACTGGTTAATCGAGTATATTTAATCCGAACAAAACTCAAGTTACACGCATTCGCTTTGGATTGGTCTACGTCGCAGAACATGATTGGTTGACGTAGATGTTATTATAGTTGTGTTCAATAAATAATGCAGCAATTTTGAATTACAAAGTGTTTTAATTACTGTGAAACGCGTAATCGCAATTGTCAATTACATAACGCTTTCCACTTAGTTTCCTTCATAATGTCTAAGAAAATACTACTTTACTTATACTGCATACTGTCATTCCTAATGCGTTGTCGAAATGTTTGCATGTTTGTCATATTCATTTTGTCAGTGGTCTGTTCAGACGATTTTTCTGTCAAAAACATCGATGCTTTGACAAAATGAAACGAATGTTGTCGAAAGGATTTGGAGTTTGTTCGATCGCATTTGCGAAACACCGTATTTTTCTTTAGAACTCGGTAATGAAAATAGTTTTACGAATGCGATTGAACAAACACCAAATACTTTCGACATTATTCCTTTCATTTCGTCAACGTATCGATGTTTCTGACAGAAAAAATCGTATGAATAGACCATCGACTAAATGGATATGACAAACATGCAAACTATTTCAACATTGCAATAAGAATGACAGTATGTAATATAAATACAGGTATCATCCCACTCAATGTCGTTCCCATTTCATTCTGCTTCCAAGAGTGGAAAAGCCAAGAGTGACAATTTGAAAGGAGGCATTTTCAAATCGGTCTATTCCCAATTCATGCCATTCTCATTCTTATCCACGGCTTTCCCACATTCGTCCAGGCTAGGTTAGGTTAGGTAAAGTTAGGTTAGATTTTTATGCAGGAAGGAGGGGCCAAGGGCGAATGCTCACAAAAACGCCCCTCCCCAGTAGAAGAAAAAAGAGGGCCAAAATCAAGATCAAATGTTTTTGAGATATCTGGACACTCTGCGTTTGAAAGATTGGAGGTCATAGACAGGAAGAAAGATGGAGTGAGAAAGGTTGTTCCAGAGTTGACTGGTTGAGTAGATGAAAGATTGAAAATATCGATTAACCCTCGCGTTAGAGGGTTGGACAGAAAAGAAATGAGAATCTGTCGATAGACTGGTGCTGCGTGCTCTCCTTAAAGGAGGAGGCATGCAGGTAGAAAGTTCAGACGAGCAGTGTCTGTTATAATAGCGATGATAATAAAGAGAGAGTGAGGCATCATTGCAGCGAAGAGGGAGGGATTGAAGACAGTCAGTAAGAGGTGAGGAACTGATGAGACGAAAAGCCTTTGATTCCACCCGATCAAGTAAAGTTGTGTAGTTTGAGCCACCCCACACGCAAGAAGCGTACGCCATACAGGGGCAGACAAGACCCCTCCACAGAGGCAGCAACTGAGTTCGGGTGAAGAAACTGCAGAGCCGGTATAGCGCACCTAACCTCTTAGAAGATGTTTTGAGTGTATGTGATCTTTCTTGGAAAGATCACGAGAAAAGGAAACACAAGAATGTTAAGAGAAGAGGAAGGATTGAGTTGTGTGTTGTTGAAGGTAAGGGAATAGTCGTGTGGAAGATTATAAGGAGTAGACAGATGAAGACACTTTCTTTTTTTTGAGACATTAAAAGCCACAAGGTTTTCTCTGCCCCAATCAGTGATAGTGGAAAGATCAGAGGTCACTGCACTATAGTCGTCTCACGTGAATCTGGGAATGACTGCTGAGAGGGATGTTTTGTGGTGAAGAGGTGAAGAGTGGTGTCATCAGCATAGGAGTGGATAGGACAGGAAGTGCGACTTAACCCTTTAAGCCCTGAATTTTTTGTAGGGTTAAGTTATGAATGCTTGTACACTACGTTCGCACTTATTAAGCAGATTACATTTTCTCCAATGTTTTCAAAAGTTTTTCCCCGATTTCAATGAAATTTGTAGCAAATAATCACTATATATAGCAGCATTGATGGTATTCATTTCGATAAAATATTTTGATAATTAAAATAATTAGCTCATTTTATTGAAAAATATGTAAAATATTGTGTTCCGAATTATTAAGCAAGTATTCTATTTACGGATCTAAATGGTGAAAATGAGTAAGAAGAAGGATTTAACATTAACTGAGAAAAGGAAAATAGTCAAGTTACTCGCTGAAAATATAAAATCTATTGAAATTGCGAAGCAGTTTGGCAGAGCTTATCGAACTGTAAACAAGTTTGTAGCGGAGGGTACCAAACTGAGGCAGCGAAGTGATAAAGGAGCTATAAGAAAAGTGACAAGGCGGCAGATATCTGTAATCAAGCGCAAATTGCAAAGCATCCATTGTCCTCAAGTAAAGAGGTTTTTGAGCAGGCTGGCATACATAATGTACCAAGAACATCTCGATGTGGAATCCTCCAAACAATTGGCAAGACGTGTAAATCTACGATTCAGTCACCATTAACACCCAGGAACAAGAAGCAGCATGTTGAATGGGCGCGTCAGTACGTGAAAACAGATTTTAATACTGTATTGTTCACCGATGAATGAAAAGCAACCCTTGAGGGGACTTGATGTTTGGTCAAGAAGATGGATTGCTGGGAGCCAATTTCTACCATCGAGATTAAGACGCCAACAAGGTGGAGGTAGTGTCATGTTTTGGGCAGGATTGATAGGCAATGAAGTAGCTGTCCCATACGGTCGACACAACACAATGGGGAAGTTGTGAGATTTCGATTAGGCAGACTTCTGGCTCACATTGCTACGGGGATTAATTCAACTGGTAGATACCGTGAGAAGCGCGGGCTAAAACTCACCAGCTCACCCCTCGCATAGATGTTACCTACTTATTGAAACTCGCAAGATTACGGCGCTTTCGCGCCCAATCCGCGACTTTCCTTTTTCGACTTATTGCCGAAGCTAGCCTTAGGGGCCGCCGTAGGACCCGGCGAGGAGGTGTCTCCCGCCCGCCTAGGCGTTAGTTACGTTATTGATGGAAACGTTTTGGCCGAATCATCAGGCCTATCAGCGCTACTTATAAGTCAACGCATAGGTGCTCGAGGAGCATGGGGCCGGGCTGGGATCACCTCGGTCTTCCCATTTCATAGGTGCTTCTTAACACGGCCAAACTTCGATAGGAACCCGGGAAACTGAAATTTTACATAAACGGCTACACGCGGCTACTTTACGCGGCTACGTGCCGAGTCTACAAAAATCTCGGTGTGTCCCGTACCACGTTTGGGCTTATTGCCGAACCTACGACTCGGGGGATGCTATACCGGCCGGAGATAGGCACTCTCCAGCGGGCCTATCCATAGGCTGAAAGATAGGTGAAAATTTTTCTCCCAAATTACTAGCAGAAAACTGGAATCATAGGCGAATCCCCGAGGTGAAATGGTCGGTCACGTGTCGAAATTCTGCCTCCATCATCGGTAGGGGATGGGGGATCTGCTTAGCCCCGCACCCCTTCGTAAATTCCTTCAAAATCTATGCGGAGGCGAACTTTCCGGTAGCTTTCTGAGAGGCACATAGGACCTATACCTATGGACCACTCGAAAAATCAGTTTTAGTCCCACAACAGAGTGCCTGATGGTGTAAAAATGAATGCCCAGTCTTACACAAACTTTCTAAAAGAAAACCTCATTCCATGGTAGAGATTAACCCTTAGCAATCCATCTTCTTGAACCATCAGATCCCTCAAGGGTTGCTCTTCATTCATCGGTTAACAATACAGTATTAAAATCTGTTTTCACGTACTGACGCGCCCATTCAACACGTTGCTTCTTGTACCTGGGTGTTAATGGTGACTGAATCGTAGGTTTACACGTCTTGCCAATTGTTTGGAGGATTCCACATCGAGATGTTCTTGGTACATTATGTATGCCAGCCTGCTCAAAAACCTCTTTACTTGAGGACAATGGATGCTTTGCAATTTGTGCTTGATTACAGATATCTGCCGCCTTGTCACTTTTCTTATAGCTCCTTTATCACTTCGCTGCCTCAGTTTGGTACCCTCCGCTACAAACTTGTTTACAGTTCAATAAGCTCTGCGAAATTGCTTCGCAATTTCAATAGATTTTATATTTTCAGCGAGTAACTTGACTGTTTTTCTTTTCTCAGTTATTGTTAAATCATCCTTCTTACCAATTTTCACCATTTAGATCCGTAAATAGAATACTTGCTTAATAAGTCGGAACACAATATTTTACATATTTTTCAATAAAATGAGCTAATTATTTTAATTATCAAAATATTTTATCGAAATGAATACCATCAATGCTGCTATATATAGTGATTATTTGCTACAAATTTCATTGAAATCGGGGAAAAACTTTTGAAAACATTGGAGAAAATGTAATCTGCTTAATACGTGCGAACGCAGTGTATTTGAAACATTAGCAATTTGTACCTTCAGTCCTTAAAGGGTTAAAAGTTCATTATTAATAAATAAAAGAGGGAGAGAGTGGGTGACAGGACAGAGCCCTGAGGAACATCACTATTAATAGCTTTAGGAGAAGAACAGTGGCCATCTACAACCGCAGCTATACATTGGCCAGAAAGGAAATCAGAGATGAAGACACAGATAGAAAGATAGAAACCGAAGGAGGGCAGTTTGGAAAATAAGGATTTGTGCCAGACTCTATCAAAAGCGTTTTGATACGTGTAGCACAATAGCAAAAGTTTCACCGAAATCCCGAAAGGACAATGACCAAGAGTCGGAGATATGAAAGAAGATCGCCAGTAAAGTGTCCTTTGCGGAACCCATACTGAAGATCTGAAAGAAGATTGTGAGAAGGGAGGTATTTAAGAATCTTGCTATTAAGGAGAGATTCAAAAACATTTCATCACAGCAACGCGATAAGATATATTACATCGTATAAATGTAATATATTATTATCATTCTGTGATGATGAACGTTATCTTATCACTGTGATGGAAAATCTGCGCGTAAAACGTTCATCTCATTCTTCTGAAGAGTTCTCTCCAAATACCATACTTGACCTATTGTACCTCAGTCCTCGTACACAAATGTCTGCAAGGAGAAATTTAACCTTTTTTTCCTTACCACAACTTCCTTATGCGTTTCATGTGACCGATTTTACATCATTAATAAAATGTAAGGGTATTTCCTTATTTTTGTTCTGTTCAACCGATTTTTCAGAAATAAAACTGAAATAAAATCTTAAAAGCAATAGCTTACTTTTTCTGGGCAACCCGGTATATATATATATATATATATATATATATATATACATACACACAGGGCGTCCCAAAAAAATGTATACACACTTTAAATACTTATAAAGGCAGTGTTTATTAAAATACATTTCATTTTCAAAATGTAATAGAATCTACAGACATTATTTAATTGTTTTGTCAACGCCTGTTTTCAAACTGACGTCCGTTCTGGTCCAGGCACTGCTGATAACGCGAAGCAATGGAATCGCAAACATCACGAAACATTTCGTTTGGTATTTGTGTGCATTCTCGTTCAATGGCTGCTCTCAATTCAGCGACTGTTGCAGGTTTTATAGCGTAGACTTTGTCTTTTAAGTATCCCCATTAAAAAAAGTCTAGTGGTGTGAGGTCTGGTGAACGCGGAGGGTATTCTACGAAACCCCTTCGTCCAATCCACATCCACATCGTGCCAAGTACCACTCGCAATACTCCACTCTTCGGTCCGGATCATCATCTTCATTAATAGCATGGACTAATCTTGGAATGTAACTTTTCCATTGACAGCGCTTCAAAATGCGTTGGACAGACGATTCTGAAATTCCTACCTCACGACTCGCTTGCCGCACAGATTTTCTTGGACTTTGGTGATACGTTTCCAGTACTCTTTCTTGCTTTGTGGGGCTTGTCGATGTCCGTGGTCTTCCGGGACGCTTCTTGTGGACATTCTGAACAGTTCCATCGGCTTCAAACTTATCTCTAATTCGAGTGATGGTAAGTCGCGTTGGTGGATCTGTTTGAAACTCCCTCCTGAACTGTCTTTGCACTTCAACTGCGTTTTCACACTTCCAGTAGCATTTTAGAATGAATTTCCTTTGTTCAAAGCTTAGTCTGACTGCCATTACTAATTCTAATGGGTTTAACTTGGAAAGAAAGAAACATCAATTGAGCTATCAGCTGTTAAAGTGTGTATACATTTTTTTGGGACGCCCTGTATATATATATATATATATATATATATACTGTGTATATATACTTCTTCCTCTCGCTTGGAAATTTAATTTTTCTTAAACTTTGATTATGATCTTGACGGAAAAAAGTCATAATTTAATTTATAATTGTTTGAAGAACATAAACTCAGTTATGAGACAAAGCTGAGGGGAGACATAATGCAGAGAAATGCCGCTGCGGACATAAGGAAAGAGTGAGAGAAACGTGGAAGAATTGACAATCGTTGACTAGAGAGGGGAGAAAAGAGAAAAGACGAGAGAGAGAGAGAGAGAGAGAGAGAGAGAGAGAGAGAGAGAGGAAAGGGAATAGAAGACTGGCAGAACTGCAGAAAGCTTCTTGAAGAAAAGGAAAGCCACTTTAAACTGAAATTATTCTCTTCATTTCTTTCAATCGAGATTTCAAACGATTAAAATCCATTAAAAACAAATCGATTTTAGTATTTACTGGAAATAATTAACAAAATATTCAGATTTACACAATTTTATTAACATCTTACATTTCTTTTAGTTTATTTTGAAGTAAAATTTGGGGTGCAAATTACAAAATAATAATAATAATAGTAATTTTCAATTACGATATATATATATATATATATATGAATAGAAACGACATAAGTATTAAGGAACGTTTCTGCACACGAGGAGGAGAGATAACGAAATAATGTCGTTTCTATTCATTTATATACTGCGCGGTCATTGCAGTTATTTGCATATATATATATATATATATATATATATATATAGAGAGAGAGAGAGAGAGAGAGAGAGAGAGAGAGAATGGAACGCAATTTAGAAACGCAAATGTTACAATATAATATCCCATGAGGCTAACACCAGTGTTAAATAATTAATTTAGTTTCATTAATGAGGATATACATAGCCTAAGACTCCGAATGTAAGCTAAGGCCGAGCTTTAATTAGGAAGAAGGAAATTAATATTAAAAATAATTAAGTTTATTAACAATTTTAAAAAGTTGAAGATGGTATATGATGGTATACCATACCTAAATATACCATCATATACCATATATTGGTATAGTTATCCTTTTCAAAAGGGATAAATGCATTTGTATCAGATTTCTCAATATCGCTCAAATGAATTCAAGTAAATAATGAATCCGAAATGACGTATTAATGATATCTAATAGCCTATTTGAATGTAAAGGCCTATTTCATAAATAGTGAATAAATGCAAGTACTGAGATTTTATTATAGTTTTATAGATTGCTTATCATTTAGCCCTAATTCAAAACTTCACACATATCTGACGAAGGACCCAAGAAGTTATAACTATCGCGGTCAGCCAATTATAATATCTGATAAAGGAGATATGAGTAGATCGTAGCTATCGTAGCCAGCCAACCCAGTTACTTGAAGGGTTGGTAGTTGTGGTACCAGCCAAGTAACCCCCCCGTGTTTGAAAAGATCTGTGCCCATCACGAGTAGCGAAACTACTGTACAGGGTGTTTATAAAGTCCTTATCTATTTCAGTGAAAACGTAGCAAAAAGGGTAAAATTCAATAACAATATAATAGAAGGCATACATTTAATGAATACTTAAGCATATGATTCTACATGAGCACCATCAGTATCTCTACAGAGTTCGAATCTGTCAGCAGCATTACGGAACACATTTTGGAGCATGACAGGGATTATTTTTGTAACTGCTGTTACGATACGAGCACGTAAATGTCCCAGCTTCATTCAGATGGCATTTTAAACACCGTCGTCTTTCAACAAGATGGGGCACCGTGTCATTACGCAAACATTGTTTGGGAGTGCTTAAATGAACGATTTCCAAATCGGTGGATCGAATGTAGAGGCAACAGGCCCTGGGCGGCTCGATCTCCTGACCTAACACCCTTAGATTTCTTTGCATGGGGCTTTATCAAAACAAACGTCTATCAAACGAGGGTTACAGATCTGTAAGATTTACGTGCTCCTATCGTAACAGCAGTTACAAAAATAACCCTTGTCATGCTCCAAAATGTGTTCCGCAATGCTGCCGACAGATTCAAATTCTGTAGAGATACTGATGGTGCTCATGTAGAATCATATGCTTAAGTATTCATTAAATGTATGCCTTCTATTATATTGTTATTGAATTTTACCCTTTTTGTCACGTTTTCACTGAAATAGATAAGGACTTTATAAATACCCTGTATATCTCAAAGCAAGCCACGTCTCGCGACCATAGTATCAAAAACCAATAAGTATGGCTTGCCATTGGCTTGGGGCAGAGAATTCGGCTTCTCAGGTGGAAGGAATAGAAATACATTTTTTGGAAGCAACAACTCGCTTCATAGAAATGGCTGTCTACAATAGTAAGCTTTACCTGTTCCATTTTCACTTTGAAACATAGTCGACCTTTTCGGATCACGAAATCATTTGAAAGTAATAAATACTTAATTCTGAATTATTATACAAAACATAATAATTGCAATGGTACATTACGTTAGTACATTATTTTGTTATGATTTTAAGTCATTTCTACTCTACATTTCCACATTTCGAAAGCATAAAACTTCCAAATATAAAATATAACGTTTTTGAAAGGTTTTATTTTATATATTTTTAATTTTAAAATACAATTCAATCGTAAATCTGGACATCCGAAGTGGATGAAACGAAAATTTATACAAAATAATTATTTACTTTTTTTGTGTGTATCGTAATTTTCAGTACAAATTAATCAATTTACGAAACTTATACTGTAATTTTGTATTTTCATACCTTTTATTTTTTACATTACAATAAGGTTTTATCTGTTTTATTAAAATACTTATCCGGAAACATTTACAATTCAGAAACGTTCAAACGTCAACGTTCAAAAAATCATAATTGCAATTTAAGAGGAAGTTAGATGAAAAGTTTCGTATTTTACGCAGAACACCATTCCACCCATACCCCTATTTAAGGGTGTGAGCAGTGAGCAGCAGCATTGCCAAGTAAATATACTGTATATATTTAAAGTTCGTGTTCTCTCAGAGTAAATGATAAAAGTAAGTCCGTTTCTCAATTTCTTACATTGAAATACTTTATATAATTTAAATTTTATCTTAATTTCCGAAGCAAGAGATGAAACGTTCAGTAAACGTCAATGAAACGTTCAGTAAACGTCAATGAAACGTTTAGAAAACTTTAATAAAACGTTACTAAAGTTCAGTAAACGTTAATAAGACGTTTATGACGCTCACAAAATGTTACATTTCTTGTTGGGTCAACTGAATTTCTCTTAGTTTACGTGCCTATACAATATAGCAAAAAGTGTCCTAATAGTTTAATACCTAATTTGTAAATATAAAAACTGAAAAATAAATAAATTAGCGAAACAGTCCTTCATTTACGTAAATAATAATAATAATAATAATATTATTATTAATAAAAATCAACCAAACTCGGCCTCTCGTCTCTTGAAATAATTAAAAACTATTTATTTTTTTTATTATTTTTATTTGGCGTCAACTAGACTCGAGAGCAACAAGTCTACTCCATTATGTCTGCATTTTGGGGGCTTGGGTCGCCGGTGGGGAAAGTCGGGGATCGGGGTGAAGTGAGGGTGCCGTGATAAATTTGCAAAAATTAAATTCTTAAAGGAGTGAACTTTCTGCTTTTAATATTAGGTCTTTTTGTGACTTTCTGGCATGAATGAAATACGTAATGTATTTTCTCTCTCTCGTATATATATATATATATATATATATATATATATATATACACACACACACACACACACACAACACACACCAAACACACACACACAGACACTGTAGATACAGTAAGATATCTATTTAAGCTTACAGTATTCTATAAAAACCCATATCCTGAGATATAAAGACGTATAATGAGGCAATAAAATAACGTGAGGTTTTAAAACCTATCCCTATTGAATATGGATTTATGTCCTTCAGTCTTCCGATTTCTTTCTTCCTTCTTTTTCTCCCTCTTCACCACCTCACCACCTCTTCGGATTTGGGAAAAAAAAAAAAAATCAGGAGTCAAAAGTCTGCATTTCACACAAAAGCTTAACGTAAATTTTTAACTTTTTATAATGTAAATACGCGTATGTAATGTCTGTGCTGTAGTTAAATGGTAATTTGAATATACATCCTCAAAAGTGTGTGGTGTGTGTGTGTGTGTGTGTGTGTGTATTGTTTTTAAGATGAAGTCTACTGAAAACATCGAAAACAATGCGTGTTCTTACAGTTCATTTACTTGCTTGCTTTCTTGAAGTTCCTGACAAAAAAGCTCTTTGTTTCGCTCTTACCATGTGTAAGTCTCGTTTATATTTATTTATTTATTAATTAATTTATTTTGTTTTTAATACGTCATATTGATTTTACAGTTTCGAGACACGTTTAGTGTATGCTCTCTTGGATACGAAGCAGTTTCAGTTAGCTGATAAATACACAGAGAAAGATACATGGCTGTAACAGCAAAATACACGATTAATTATTTGACCACTAATCCAAAAAGTTATTCCAATCACACTTCGACTGTACTAACCAGAAAAGTTTGTTAGTGGAATCATCGCTTGGTTGATTTAACCGTATGGATTAATTGGCAAGCAGTTGACCATGTATGTTCATTGGTTGTTGTAACCAAGTAGTTTTCTCTGTGTATAAATCGTTTATGTGAAATGTTTTTCAAAGTCTCAGCATGACTGTTCCCTTGACTGTTCCCAAACACAGAATGTATGAGAGACAGCTTCCATGCAAGATTTACTGCCATCACGTGATTGCACGTTCCATTTGTTATTAATTCATTTCCTTCTTTTATAAATAATTAAAATAATGTAAAACTGTCAGGTTCTTTCTAAAATTTATTCTCGATGTAGTTTCTTTTTCGTATAAAGACGAAAATGGGGACAAACCTGCGTAACTGCGTGGTGTTTTGGGGGGCGGCTGGAGAAGAAGTGTCCCAGTCGTTATTTATGGCCGGATTTAGGATGAGACAAAAACGAGCAAAATGAATAGCAGTAGTCGCGTATGATGTATGCAGATGTTTGCGACGATGTTTGGGAGAGGGAGGAGTGAGGAGGGATTTGGAAAGAAGGAAAGAGGAAGTGTAACAGAGGGGAAATCACTCGTTAAAGAAACGAACAGGAAGATAACATTTGTTCCATGACAAGACGCTACGATCCTTCAGCTCTGCAGTTTCCCCCTTTTTCATATTATAGCCGTTAACTATTCTACTTTTATTATAGTTTTGGTCTGTCAAAATGTGTTTCATCAAATATAAATTTGTAATAAAAGAAAATACTCCAAATATTTCAACCTGAAAGTGCATCTGTGTGATAAGGGCATTTTCTCGATAGGATAGTTTATCGTAAACAACTTTATGGTGAGGCTCAGTTAGGTTATTTGAGTGTCGATCAAATTTCCTGTGGACAAAATGTCTGTGGGTCCTACATCTGAACGTACAGGCGTTTTGACAGCAATATAAGCTGTCAACTATACTGAAAGAACTTTGCGGTCTAGTTTTACGGGAGTGTGCTGCCAATTTCTTAACAACCGGTTCTGATACAGATAGGGGTGTAAATCGGCTCCCGCCAATGGCGCGAGTCATTAAGCTAGCGGGTCTGGGGTAAGCGGTAGCTCACCGAGCGGGGTCCGGGGCGGAGCCCTTGAAGCCAACGCATTTTAGCTTTTCCAAACAGCATTTTGTAACATTTTGGCAGAAATTATTTAACATATTTTTTATACTCACTAATGACATAATTATCTAAAAATAAACTAATTTTTCATCAAAAAATAAATAAATATTGAAACGACCACTGCTTGTGATACTACCTATATTTTTCTATAAAATCCTGAAAAAATGAAAAAAAATTTAGATATAAATTTACCTTCTCAATCATACTCTCTCATTCAGGAAGTTCCCATATAGCCAGTTCGTTCTGCGATGGTTGAGTATCAACAAACGGTTCGGTGAGCCAATCAAACTTTAACAACCGGTTCGGACGAACCGAACCGAACCCGTCCCAGCACACCCCTGGTTTAGTATATATCAACTCGATTCTTATTAATAAAATTTAAAGAATCCTACATGGACTTCAACTTGTTCCAAAGGATTCTCTGAATAAAATACATGTAAATTTAATAGACAAAAGTTAACTACTTGACGTATTTCCTATTATAATTAAAATTATAAAAGATGTTAAAATGTACAGGGTGTCCACAATGTTTTGTCACCCCAGTAAAATACTAACTGTTTTTCGTTTTTCTTTCAGACCCATTTGAAATGTGTGATAGCAGCAACTATACGATTGAATAACGCATATTGGTTAGTACTTGGGTCCATGAGCGACCACGTAATAGCAAAATCATTGAAAATATTCGTGCAGACTTCCAGGACCGATTCAATTGTGCATCCCTTCCAAAAGGAGGAGAACTGCAGCTCCTCCAAAAGGAGCTGCATGATTGAATCGGTCCTGGAAGTCTGCACGAATATTTTCAATGGTTTTGCCATTTCGTGGTCGCTCATGGACCCAGGTACTAGCCAATATGCGTTGTTCAATCGTATAGTTGCTGCTATCACACATTTCAAATGGGTCTGAAAGAAAAACGAAAAAGTTAGTATTTTACTGGGGTGACAAGACATTGTGGGGCCACCCTGTACATGAGTATAAAGTAAATTCTGAAACTAAATAGGAGATTAACCATCCAGTTTTCGCAAAAACAATATTAAATAATACTCTTGCTTGATGCGGTTGTTTGACCTCCTTCGCAACACTCAAGGTCATATGTCGGTGGGAACCTACAGTTTTATGTGGAATCCGAACCACGGGTCACCGCATCATCTGGACGCGGAGGACAGTCCCCTCTGACTACTACCCGGACCCAATGTCGCTTAACTTCGGTGATCGACGAGAAATGGCGTTACTATATTGACCACGACGTAGCCGGTATTAAATAATAAAACTAACTATTGGAAATGACATGTTAGAAAGAGGATTAAAATTATTGATCTATCCCAGGCTCAGGCCCCTAACACCCCAAGGCCAGGGAGAGGAATCACGGGCCCTGGTGCTACTTTTGACACTGGGCCCCTTTACCTCCGATCACCACCACCTCTATCTTCCAGCCCCGCCTCCCCATGAGGCCCGGGCCCTGGTGCTTTGACACGTTATGCACCCTACTCTAGGCCTGTTCAAAAATCAACTTTTTCTTATTTTCATAGGTTTCTGTACATTTTCCCATGCTTTTTGACCTGATAAAGCCGAAAATCACAACTATTTTGACCTAGGATGTTGGGAAGCATTGCCGCATGAAGCTTTAAATTTTCTGCCTTGAAATCGGCCAAAGCGCCAATTCCGGGGTCCCTTGAATTATGTTTTGCACTTTAACTTTTGATCTAAACAAGATAGAGCAACAAATTAGGTATCAAATGAAAGAGCATAAAATTAATAAATAATAATAATAATAATAATAATAATAAATAAATAAATAAATAATAATAATAATAATAATAATAATTATCTATCATTTTTCAGGAAACAACAGAAACTCAATCAGAATCTAGAAAACCATCTACAAGAAGTTACAACTTCACAATGGCATTAAGCAAGGAGCTGAGGGAGCTCCGTGGGCGCACAGTTGATATCTCAGAACCTCCACGTACTGTCCACAGGCAGGTGTCAACTGGGCCATCTACCAGATCTCTCACTGAAACTTTCCTGGTTGGATACCCTTCAGCTTTTATCAGTGGTTCCCAGCTTCCCACCAACAGACAGGCGTTCCAGTATTTCCTTAATCTTCAGAATTTACCGGAAAATGCAGGGAGGCCCATGGTTCAAGACCTTGCATATGAAACAGTTGAATCTATCATCCCATTCTGGCAGATGGCTAGGATCAAGACAATGACCAAGTACAACGCAATGAAGCTCTTCATGAAACTACATGAGAAACATCGTGCTCTGGTGAAAAGCAAAGGAAGAGCAAGTAACCCTGGAGGAAAAAGAGGAGCATTTGTGCTGGAATTAGACAGCCCGTTCGATATAGGAGCTCCAGATGCAATCCAGGAAATACAGAACAACAGACTGTTATCCAGAGAGAAGAAAGATGAGGATATCAGGTTCTACGAAGACCAAAAGACTGAGAGGAAAGGTCATATGTCTGGTCATGACAAGATTTTTGAGACAAGATCCCTGCAGCAAGCAGCGAGGAATGAAAGATTGCAGCATAGACAAGAACAAGGTAAAACTAATTACTTTGAACGTTACAAAAAGTTTTAAGTTTTACTCCATTGCGATATTTAGCATGTACTTAACAATTACTGTCTTAACATGTTGTACTATTTTACAGCTGCAGCAGAACAAGAGGCAGTTGTTCATGTGGATGACATTACCTGGGGTGACTCAACTGACAACGACGCTAACACAGAGGACATGGATTACCATCAGCCTCGTCCTGGATGTTCTCACCATCAAGACACTGTGACTAGTGTGACTTTGACGTTTCCAAGGAAGGTCATGGAATGTGATGTCATCTGCAATACAGCTGATCGTCTTGGTTTATCAGACAATCAAGTTACTGCCATGGTTTCTGCCACCTTGAAAGCTGGAGGGGCTGATCTGGATAACTTCGTCATCTCAACCTCAACAACACGTCGCAACAGAATGCTGTCCAGGTATAATATCAGCCAGAGTCACATGTCCAAGTTTTGTGAAAACCCCCCACAGTACGCTGCCTACACTGGGATGGAAAGTTGATCAAAGATGTCTTGGGCAGTGAACCTGGAAGTACCTCAGAGACTTTAGCTGTGCTAGTGTCTGGTCCACCTTCATACACTGAAGGAAAGTTATTGGGAGTACCTGTCATCGACAATTCTTCTGGCACAGCTCAGGCTGAGGCTTCAATGGATTTACTGGAGACATGGGAACTTACGGATAATGTTACTGCCCTTGTTTTTGACACTACATCCAGTAACAGTGGAGTTCACAGAGGAGCTGCCAAACTGCTAGAGAAAATGCTGAACAAAAAGGTGTTTTATCTGGCCTGTCGACATCACATCCTGGAAATCCTAGTAGGAGCAGTTTGGGAGAAGCTGTTTGGGAAGGTGAAGGGGCCAGATAATCCCTGGTTTGAGCATCTGAAGGATGTTTGGACGGACTTGTCCAAGGAAAACCCAAAGATGCTGGCTATCAACAGCAAATGGCTGAAGGAAAAGAAGAAGAACAGTGAAGAAATACTCCAAGACATTCTAACAGCAGAAAGGCTTCCAAGAGCCGACTACAGGGAAATGGCTGAACTGACAGTCATTGTTCTTGGAGGAACGCCTCCTCGAGGTATTCACTGGAGTCGACCAGGCGCCATTCATCAGGCCAGATGGATGGCCAGAAACCTGTTACTCCATGAAAATGCTGATGTTTGCAGATCAACTTGAGTACGACGAAGACACTGTATCAAAGCTGGAAAGACTCACACCTTCCTTGCGCTGTTCTACACTCCTGTATGGATGATGTCAATGTCTGCTGCAGATGCTCCCGTGAATGATCTAAGTCTATCCAGGACATGTTGAAGTACAAGAAAACTGACCCAGAGCTTGCTGATGCAGTACTTAATAAGATGGAAAACCACAAATGGTACCTGACGCAGGAAGTCGTGCCATTTGCCCTGTTCAGCAGTAGATTGAGTGACACATTGAAGCACGACATTGCTGCCCAGTTACATGCCACTGAGAAGCCAGACAGCTTCAGAACAGGAAAGCCTCTATTCAGAGTGTCACAGCTAAGACCACCCTGGTTGATCTCATTGGCCCAGAATCACATTTCCTGCTGGACACACTGAACATTGGATCCGAGTGGCTTCTGGAACCTGTCACGTCTTGGCCACAGAATGAGGACTACAGAAAAGCGTTGGACTATGTTAAGAATCTGAAAGTGGTGAATGACATTGCTGAACGTGGTGTCAAGATGATGAGCGACTTTGAAAATGTCATAACAACAGATACCAAGCAAAGGGACTATCTCCTTCAAGCTGTGGAGTTCAACAGACGCCGCTTTGACAGCTTCAAGAAACAAACTCTCAACAACTGACTGTGTAAATGTCATTATGAAATTAATCATCATGTAATGCTTTCACTTCTTGATCGATTAGACTTGACAAAATGTTAATCTCAAATTTGTGTCATGAATAAGGCGCCTCGTCTGCCTTGAGTGTGAGAAAACGAATTTTGTGATATTTCTGAAATTTTTGTATGTACCAATGTGCCATTTCTTGTTCCAAGACTATCATAATTGTATAAGTTAGAAAGAGGATTAAAAACACTTTAATTTGGTGCCTATTTTGTTGCTCTATCTTGTTTAGATAAAAAGTTATAGTGCAAAACATGATTCAAGGGACCCCGGAACTGGTGCTTTTGGCCGATTTCAAGGCAGAAAACTTAAAGCTCCATGCGGCAATGCTTCCCAACAACCTAGGTCAAAATGGTTGTGATTTTCGGCCTTTTCAGGTCAGAAAGCATGGGGAAAAGTACAGAAACCTATGAAAATAAGAAAAAGTTGATTTTTGAACAGGGCTAACCCTACTCTCCCAGACCCTGCCCTACTTCCCCACTTCCTGGGAGGATATGGGACATGGATGTTACCTTTAAAATTACTAAGTAAACGTTGATAACTTGAATTTAAATGAACAAAACTACGCTAAAGAATTAACACAGCCCGATGCTTTTTCTTCAATTAATTCAGTCCACAGCGCTACGTCGTGGTCAGTGTAACACCACTTCCCGTTGATCAGTGAAATTAAGCGACACTAGGTGTAGGGTGTAGTTGGATAAGGGACCGTCCTTTACTGCCAGATGGTGCAGCGAACCGTGGTTCGAATCTTACGTAAGGCTGTAATTCCCCGCTGTCATATGACTTTAAATGTTGTGAAGGAGGTTAAATAACCCCATCAAACAAACAATTCAATCTACATGATATATAAACCATAGACGTATATGGATAAATATGCTATTAAACTGTAGAAATTCAAACCCTACGTCCAAACTTCACAACCCACAAACCTTCCGACAAGTTAACTTCTACCAGTTGTTCGAGAAAAAGTAAATGGATATGTACAGTGACGTCATTCCAAATTGTGTTTTAAAAATCCTGAACAATTGTTCAAACTGAACTAAAGTAAGTAAAGTTAAGACGTTAAGATTGAACAATATTTCAGTTTTGGTATGATCAGTGTTTTTAGGAAAGGAAACATTACATTCTTGTCTCTCCTTTTAAAGGTTCTGAGTATGTCGAGAATGACGTCACTGTACTGACACATTTACTTTTTCTCGGACAGCTGGTAGAAGCTAGCGTATTCGAAAGGTTTGTGGGTTTGTGAAAGTCTCGACGTGCGACAGAAACTGCTCACCGAACAGCTATTTAAATAAGGCAACGTCATGTCTACCCATATACGTCTATGATATAAAATGTAAAGTGTATATGAATACAGATATTCATTCTTTGTTAACTGTGAAGTGAATTTATTTACCCAGAACTTCTCTCTCTAAGCGTGAAACCATTTACTCTCAAACATACTGAATTAAAATTAACTGATTTGGATAGTCGAAATAGCTCCTCTGTAAGGAAGGTTATTTTTTAGTTTACAGTTAGGTTCTCTCGTTTTTATAATACTAACTCAAAAGTAAATTAAAATGGTGACATCCTACCCAAAAATAAAGTGACCCTTATCACATAACCTGGATAGAATATAGCCTTCGTAAAATTTACTGAGGTCATGTTGTAAGAGTGAGAGTCTGGTATGGTAGGATCATTGTGAAAATTGACTGTGAGCGATAGGTGGAGTGTGAGAGTAGAGCTTGGTGTGAATGATTTGAAAGTAAACGAGGTGAAATGTAGTAATGAAAGTTTGGGGATGATTCATACTTGTTTTTTCAACGATAAAGGTTGGAAGCGGGAGATTTAAAGTTACAGAAATTTCAAGAAAGTTGGATATTTAAAAGTTTGAGTTTGTTAGCATTAGATCTGTGGTCACTTCAGGTAATTTTTATGTATGTATTTCCATGTTAATGTATATTTTTGTTATTAATGTTTGAATAACTTAATTATTTACTGTTAAAGGATAATCTTAAGGAAGGGTCCCGGTTCTTAATACGTAGTACAGAGATTTAACATATTAATAATATGAAAGATTATATTTTTCTCAATAAAATGCACCCCCGCGTTTTTATTTTTATTAAGGATAAGTAATTTTAATTAACGTTTTTAAAGTGGACGGCATTTCTTGCGACTGGCAGCGTTGTGTGCAAATTAGATAAGTGTTGACCTTAAGGATAATCTTGTTTTGAAAAGTCATTTGCGAGTTAGCTATGGATTGTGAAGGTTGTGACTACACTATTTTAAAGCTGTTTTCCGAATTTAATTCCGATTTAAAAAAATTGATTCTCCAGGCGGCGAAATTGTATAATCCAGAATATTAATGGGTAGGTAACATTTATATACACGTTAGGTTAGGTTGGTTAGGTTAGGTTATATTAGGTTAGGTTAGGTTATATTTGTTGAGGGGGTGGGGGAAAGTCATAAACGAGTGATTTGCGACTGAAACGGATGTCAAATTCGAATAAATCACATAGAAATACATCGGGAAAACATGTTTTATATCCAAAAAACTTCCCGGGACGCTTCCTTAAGATTTACCCTGTTAAATTGTATAGATTACGTTGAATTGTGATTAATATTTAGTTTGTTTTTCTTTTAATGTAAGACATAATTTGAAAATAATTTACAAATGTGATTATTGTACAGGGTACACGATACAGTGGTGTCTTTGAGCATTGCCTATAGTGCAAGTGTTGAAGCCTCTATACGAGATAAAATATAGTTGAAATTGTTTTACTTGCAAGAACTTGTGAAATATCGAATTGTACATGCACTTTTCTGAGTTTATTTAACTGATGTGTTTTGATTTGATTCCAAACTTGTGTAAGGTACATTTGTCTATCGTTGTTTCAATAGACTTCAAATCTGGAATGTAAAACAACGCTTAGGTTCGGCTGGGGAACTGAATTCCTGGTTTAATTGAAATTGTTGTTAACCGGAGCTGAACGCGAACGGTCAGAACGTTTTGTGGCCCCAGTAACAAGGCTGAGCGTCATCAATAAACTTGGAAGTCAAGACAGGAGTAGAAGCAAAGCCTATCCATTCCTGCCCATCTAAAACATTTACAACGGTTTTGGACACGACTGAGACTAGCCGAAGTGAAGTGATAGTTTACTTTAAATAGGGACAGGACCTACTGTTGTACATATTTCAAGTGCGTGGTCTCGGTGTTAATTCAAGTTTAGATTATAGGTACTGTTAATAATATATTTGACTTATTTCTTTTAATGGACCCAGGTGTAGATTAGTAAAATAGTTTATAAACACGGCCAAATTCGAACCCATAAGATCAAAGGAAAAAGAGCAGCTAGGCAAACGAACGATAACAATGTAATATGGGTTTGCCTTATTTTATAACTTTTGTGTAATATACCTTTGATATAATTTACCTTGCTTATGAAATAAGAGTTAAATTGAACGCCGTGTACGGGGCTCCAATAAACCTTAGCCCCCCCCCCCCCGCCCATGGCCTAAACCATTAGAGGTACAGTAAAACTAAACATACCTTACAAAAGATAATTTAATCCTGCATTTAATGAGAAACAATTAAAACTTGGTGTTCCCGCCATTGGCTTCCAAGACAGCCTGAATTCGCTTTGGGTAGCTTGCCAAAAGTGACGTGAATAGATCTTGATTGTTACACAAATTTGCTAAAACAGTTTTAATGTGTTGCGTCATTGTATCCTTCGAAAATCGATTTGCTGCAGGTTCTTGAAACAAGAGACATTCAACCTTGTCCTTTATAAATGATCCAATGTGTTCACAGACGTTCAGGTCAGGAGAATTTCCTGGCCATTCTTCATTTCCAAAGAAATCGCTCTCATGGTTCCGCAACAACTGTTGAGTGGCTAATGCCTTAAAGCAGGGGGCCTTATTGTGCAGAAGTGTGACCTGATCGACATCCATAACATTGTTTGGGTTTCTTAGAAAAGGAATGACATGTTGGGATAGAATAATATCACGAAAATACTGTCCATCCCAACTCTGACCATTTGGCTTCAGCACCCACATGAGCTTCTTTGCAGTGAACAAAACAAACACAGCCTGGACTTTTTAATAATTCGCGATAATGTTCATTGTCATCGATTTCATCTGGTGATGTGGCTCACACTCGATCATTTTGGTAGTTAGGACGACGTGTTACGTAAACAAAAAATTCATCGGAGACAGCTAAATGCATGAAATCATCCACATCCCAATCTTCAAGATAATGGGCAAACCACATTCTGTCATCGATGTTGAGTTTTTCTTGGCTTTGGAAGTTCATGCCAAGGCTTTAAACCTTGCCTATGACGGTACAGTCGAATGATCTCACCACTAACGATCTTTCCTCTCAACACTTCGATCTCTCTAGAAAGTTTAGCACAGCTGTTTTTTTCGCTTACGCGTACCGCTTTCAATGATGTCCTTTGTTTCCTGAGAGAGTGGCAAATTTGGGCGCCCAGATTTGGTTGTATCCATTTCACATTCATCCAAAGTTTTATTCCAATTTCTTTTGACGAATTCCTCACTTCGCAACTTTTTGGCAACCCATGAACGTGTTATAAAGGTGGCTCCAGCATCACGAGCTTCCCGAAATGTTATTGCTCGTATGCGATCTATCACACGTTGCCTCTCCGAATCACCAATTAATTGAGAAGCCATTATATTATCACTTTATCAGCTAGAGTAATTTTAATACCTGCAATAAAGAATTTTATATTTTCTAATTACTAAAAACTATTTCGATATAAGTAAACATGTAAGCTGCAAATGGGGGGGCTAAGGTTTTTTGGAACCCCTTATAAGTGAAACGGCTGAATAGCACTTTTGAGCGTGTACTTTGAATATTTAAGATTTTATAAACTGTTCATCTCTGCTTAGTTAATGCTCATTGCTCACCTAATTACACTTTTATAAACCTCTACTTTATCCCTTTAAGAACGAAAGGTAAACTGCTAACGTTTCAAATACAGGCATTCATAACTTAACCCTACAAAAAATTCAGGACTTAAAGGGTTAATGCAGGACGTTTTTATTGTAATGCCATCTTCAATCGTTGGCGTTGTTGGCAGTAGACTCCAGCTGTGATTGTTTGGTTATCTGGCAGAAGCTCAAAATGAATAATTCCTTGCATATCCCACCAAACGCATAGCAAAATTTTCTTTGGATGGGGTCCATTCCTTGACTGAGGTTCAGGCTTTGTTTCACGGCTAAGCCACTGATGTCGACGCTTAATATTGTTATAGGGGACCCATTTTTTATCCCCAGTGACGATCCGATTCAAAAACGGTGCCTGCATTTGCCGAGAATGCAGTGATGTGCAAATATCGATTCGATGTTGAATGCGGAATGCGGAACCCATTTTCCATCCTTCGCTACTTTTCCTAACAGCTTCAAATGACGATGAATGGTCATATGGCTAACGCTGAGTTGCAGGCCAAGTTCTCTTACAGTTACCGTTGGGTTTTCCTCCACTGTTGCTTTCAGCAACTCTTCATCTAACTCATTTGGTCGTCCTGCTCGTTCATAATCTTTCAGACTGAAGTCTCCATTTCTGAACTTCTCAAACCATCTCCTACACATCCATTCGCTCACATCATCATTTCCATAAACTCTGAATGTTTCTTGCGGATTCACTAACGTTAGATCCTTTATGGAACTCATACAGCATCACATGTCGAATATGCTCTTTCGTGGGGTCCATGTTTTTTCAATTACTGTAATATCGTAGGGGTGGCGTTGTAACTGTATGAAAAACACCAGAGAAAATATTCATTAGCCTAATCCTACATGCCTAATCTCATGCGGAGAAAATATTCATTAGCCTAATCCTACACTAGCCTAAGTCATTCTGTATCATGATAAAACCTGTGCGAACCTGTCGCCGCGTGTATTTTGTAACATTTCTAAAACTATTTCACATTATCTTGAGGTTATTCTATTATCTATCGTCCGTTTTCTAATCGAGCAGAATTTATGTTACAACCTGATATTTCGGCATAAATAAAAAGTCAGTAAATAGTAAATAAAAAGTCAGTAAATAAAAGTGGGTAATTACTCGATCCCTTTGCATTGTTCGAAAGTTAATGGCGGCTCACCGGTCACGTCTACCCGCGTCCGTATAAACAGACAGAGGAACGAGTGTAAAGAGAAAGAGCAATGATAAAGGGAAATTGAATAAAGTAAAGTAAAGTAAATAATAAATTGTAAACGAGGGGAATCACTACATATTATTTTCGTTAGTTTTAACGAAAATATCACGACTAAACCGAACCAATCGTCAAGGGCGATTGACATCTAAAAATATATAAATAAGCATTTTATTAATTAATCGCAGAGGTGTTCTATTCCACCAGGATAACGCGCGCCCTCACACTGCTCGAATCACCACTGCCCAATTGGGGGCATTTGGTTGGGAAAAAATGCCTCATCCACCTTATTCTCCGGACATCGCACCTTCAGACTACCATTTATTCAGAAATCTGCAACACCACCTAGATGGACAAAAGTTGCAATCCAGGGAAGCTATCGAAAACGAAGTGATCGCTTTTTTAACTCGAAACCAAGGGATTTCTTCGAACGTGGCATAAAAAAACTTTTCTACAGGTGGGAGGAGGTTATAGAAAAAGAAGGGAATTATATTGATGATTAATTTGTCATTGTCATTTAATTTTTGTTCTGAATGAACTAAAAAATCGAGCAGAATATATGTTACAACCTTATACTTTAGACGAACGGAGTAATGCGGCAGCGGAATTAGCGTTAACATTTAATCGCGGAGAGAAAGAGAGAATTAATATCAGGTCATCCCATAAGTAATGTCGTTTTTTACGATAGATTAAGTTTAAACTGGTTCTACTCGGTTTAAGCATAAATTTTCCGAATGTTATATCTAAGAGGAGATCTATCGTGTTTCGCTACATACTTTATAGACCTTGACCAGTGAAGACGTGTGTTTTGCTCTATGTGAACCCCTCATAAACATGGCGGTATCAGAAGAGCATATCAGGCATATAATGCTTTACGAGTTCAAAAAAGGGAATAGGGCTACTGAAGCAACGCGAAACATTCAGGACGTTTATGGCAATGATATTCTGCATGTGAGGAAATGTCAAAGATGGTTTCAAAAGTTTAGGAATGGTGACTGATGTTTGACAGATGCAGCATGCTCTGGACGCCCTGCTGAGTTTGATGATGACCTGCTGTTAGCCGCACTTGAAGAAGACTTCAACAACTGTCGAAGAATTGGCCCAGCAACTCAATTCATCCCCGTCCACCATCCATCGACATTTGCAACAACTCGGGAAAGTGCCTAAGTTAGGAAAATGGGTGCCACATGAATTGTCGGTCGACAATCTGAGGGTGCGGGTAAACATTAGCGCAGCTCTTCATTCCCGTGAACTCCAAGATCCGTTTTTGCACCGTTTAGTGACTGGTGATGAAAAGTGGATACTGTACCAGAATGTTAAGCGCCGTCGACAGTGGATTTGTGCCGGAGAACCAGCGACACCACAACCAAAACCAAATCTTCACCCTCGGAAGGTGTTGCTTAGTGTTTGGTGGGATAAAGGTGGTGTAATACACTTTGAAACCTTACCACACAACCAAACAATCACCGCTCAAGTCTACTGTCAACAACTGGATCGATTGAACACTGCATTAAAAGAAGAGAGACCTTCTTTGGTTAATCGGAAAGGAATCGTGTTCCACCACGACAACGCACGTCCTCATACTGCTCGGATCACTTCTGCAAAAATTGAGGAGCTTGGGTGGGAAAAACTTCCACATCCTCCATATTCTCCAGACCTTGCGCCTTCAGATTATCATCTCTTCAGGAGTCTGCAAAACTATCTTGACGAGAAACAGTATACTTCTTTAGATGACCTGCACACCAGTCTTTGTACGTTTTTTTGCCTCAAAACCGCCTGAATTTTATAAACATGGCATTGAAAAGCTTGTAGGACGTTCGCAGAGTGTCAGTGATTCCGATGGAAAATATATACTAGATTAAAAAGTTTCAGTTGAGTTTTTTTTTGTCCTTCAAATTCCGATCTAAAAAACATTACTTATGGGATGACCTGATATTTTAAATTAACAATAATATACTAATACGTAAAACACCTTATCGGGGCAAACCCTGTCCAAAGACTGAATTGCCATAATTGGGCATTTTACTCAGCCTCCAGCTTGGGCACATCTCAGATGTTGCCAATTTGTATTTTTAATTTCAAACAAAACATTATCAATTTCTTATTTACATACAAACCATAATTAAATTTCTTATTTAACATTTTCTTCTTTATTAAACAAAACCTTATTAAATTCTTCTTAGACATGATTATCTTTATTATAAAACCCAATACACTACACTTGCACTACACTCGCATCACCCCCTTGAAATAAGTTTTCACTTGGAAAACTTATTTATTTAATTTATTTTCTTTTAACAAATTTATTTTTTTATTCAATAAATTTATTTATTTTTCAGTTTTTTCTTTAACAAGTTCAAAGTTAGAAGACAAGAAATCATTTCAATGACAAATTCCACACACTAGATATTTTGTATAATTTTATAAAATTGAAAGAAAAATTTATAATTTTCACAATATTTGCATAAATTTGCATTTCACACTAATAATTATATGTACAATAGGGTGCATCAAATGCCCTTAGGTTCTTGGATTTTAATGTCTATTCTCTCAAATGTTACACTTGCTGCTAGAAGTGTGTATGCCAAAACTTAATTAAATCGGAGGTGGTCCTGGGTGGCCACCGGTCACTTTTATATTTTCGCGGCAATTTTCGGGGGCCGCGCTATGTAAAAATATCTATTTTTTTTATTTACCAACCAGTTGACTACTTACATTGTTTCTTTTAATATAGAGTTGCTAAGGGGTGATTTACATAACATTTGAGAGAATAGACATTAAAATCCAAGAACCTAAGGGCGTTTGATGCACCCTAAAGGGGTGATTTACATAAAACGTGTACCATAAACGAAACTTCACTTATAGTCTAATAATATCCTTTATTGTCTTTCAGAAACAATGGAAGCTGTAACAATGGAAGCTAAGAAGACCAGATTAGCAAGTGCCATTTTTGGTCTTGGCAATGCTCTTACAGAAGGAGATGGTACATAGTTTGGAGTCCGCCTCCCAACTTGCCGGCAGGTTCTTCGATGCGTGATGTGGCACATCCAGAAAGAAATATGTGAAGGCAAACAAACACAGCCACTCAAATGGAAATCTGCCAGCATAGTCCTTATCCAGCTGAAAACATTCTACACTAAAGCAAATATTCCTATGCTTTCAGACCATCAATGCTGCAAACTAATACTTGACCTTCTTAATGACAATAACAAATTGCGTCAAATACCTGTTTCTCGCAGAGAATCTCCAAACACTTTGGCTAAGTTGCAATCCATGAATGAACGTCTTGATAAGACCTTTGGTGTATGGACAAAAGATGCAATGACAAACATTAAGAATGAGGAAGATAGAGCATTTTTAGAGTCAATGAAATCTGACAGAGTAGCCTCATTTGGTAGTGTTGACAAGAAGAAAGCTGATAAAGATCGTAGAAAAGAAAAACGCATCTTAGCGGAAGCTTCAAGACGAGAACGTCATGAATCATCCAGTGTACAAGAGATGAAAAGTTCTGTATGCTCTGATGATAGTGCCTCTGCAGATAGCTTGGAAGAAACTGAAGAAGAGGCGATTCCAGAGCTTCAAAGGAAGCGTAGTCACCACAGATCAACATATGCAGGTACGTCTGCCTTTATTCCTCATGATATTCTGAAAAGGCCTTCAGTCGTGTCTGTTGCTACTCGACTAAACATAACTCCTGTTCAACAGGCTGTGCTCACCGAAGCTGTAATTCAAGAGGCAGGAGGTGATCCACGTCGTGTGGCCAAGTCGTATTCAACTGCTGATAAGGCTCGACGATCAATAACAAGTGCTATCGCCAAAGATATTCGAGAAAATTGGATCGCCCCAACAGCTGCAACACTTCACTGGGATGGAAATCAGATGCATACGCTCACAAACAAGAATGGCAAGGAAGAAAGATTGCCAGTGTTGGTTGGGAATGCCACTGATGTAAAGCTACTGGGAGTGGCTAGATATCCTCGTGGAAGTGATATGTCATCAGGTGACATCATTGCCGAGCACACTTACACGTTTCTACATTCATGGAAGTGCAAACAGTCAGTTGTCAACTTATGTTTTGACACAACAGCATCAAACACTGGACACGTTACAGCTGCCTGTGTTACCATTCAATCAAAACTGGACCGTGCTCTTCTGTGGTGTGCATGTCGCCATCATGTTGGAGAGGTAATCCTGGATCATGTGTTTGACGCTCTCAAAATTGAGACATCAAAGTCTCCAGAAGCATCTTTGTTCCAAAGATTCCAGAAGAATTGGGAACGCATATCGCATGCAAAGGATGAAAGTTTAACCAAAATTGACATTTCAATGTACAATGACGATGCACAACTGCTTTTATCCTGCAAAAACAAGGTTTTAAGCACAATCCGCACAAGCGCTTCATACTGTAGGGAAGACTACAAGGAAATGGCACAACTCTGCCAGGTAGTCCTCGATGATGATGTCACAAAACAAGGAACACTCCACAGACCTGGGGCCATGCATAAAGCAAGGTGGATGTCAAAGATTCTTTATTCCATCAAAATATGCCTACTTGAAGAGCAAATTTCTGTACTACCTCGAGGAACTGTAACAACACAACATCAACAGGAAAAACTGAAGGAGTTTGTTGTTTTTGTTGTTTATTTTATTGTGATTGGTGGCTCATATGTCAGTCTGCTTCAAATGCCCCATGGTTTGATTTGTGCTTATACAAGACTGCTCAACTATAAAGCTGTCAACTCAATCATTTCAGTCAGCGCTGTGAAAGCCTTTGATAGACATTTGTGGTATTTAACCCAGAACTGGTTGTTTTGGCACTGTTCAGCAATGCAGTACCTCAAAAGGAGCGTCGTGCCCTTGCAGATGTGTTAATGGCCATACAACCAGATGAAATGCCAAGCACTCCAAAACACCGCTACGGTTCTGGATATGGCAAACCGTCATTTACAAAAATTACAGAAGCGACAACCCTGGCTGATCTTGTGAACGAGGACTCGTGGTTTACAGTGAACCTTCTTCACCTGGATATGACCTTCCTAACAGAGGATCTTGACAATTGGCAGAACAATGACCACTTCAAGGCAGCCAAGTCCATTGTGGATGGGTTAGATGTTGTGAATGACCCTGCGGAGAGAGCAGTAAAGCTCACAACTGATTTTGTCTCAGCTGCAAGAGGAGAAGACCACTTCCAAAATCTTCTTCAAGTGGTTGAATGTGACCGCAAAGCGAGGCCAAATTTGCGGAAACGAGCAAAGTTGGAGTAGTGACATTGGCGTTGTGTTTTATACATTTTCAACTTTCAATCAATGTAAGTATAGTAATACCGAATATTTGTATATTAGTATTATAAGTAATACCGAATATTTGCCGAATATTCGGTGCATCACTACTAAATATATAAAAGTGGCCGGTGGCCACCCAGGACCACCTCCGATTTGATTTATCTTTTGCATACATACTTCTACCAACAACTGTAACATTTGATGGAATAGACATTAAAATCCAACAACATTTTGAAAATCATGGGGCGTTTAATGCACCCTAATGTACAACCTGTAACAAAGTTGTTACGTGTAAAATGTAGGATAATTTTCTCAACTGGTTACAAAAAATTTCAAGTTCACAATCTATTCCAGCGATTCCTCATCAAAGATCGCTTTACATTCGAAACAAATATTCCTACAGTTACATAGTTACTATCAGGGCAACATAGAAAGAACAAGAACATGTTTACAAAACATACTGACCAGAGAGCACATACTATTAAACAAAACACAAAAACAAATTTGGGCAATAATCGCACCCTTTGACTTATAATTTCATTAAATAATAATCGGTATACATCAATTTCTGGACGTTGTTTAAATAATCTGCAAAGCTGACAACGGACTTCTTAAATTTTCAATCGCAGGTCTCCTGCTCACTTCGCTAGAATGCAGGGGGTTGCATCACCATGCAACAGATCAGCACGCTTGAGGTTCCGCTCTCTCTCCAAAAAGTGGCGAAGAAAAAAACAAGAGTTGTCCAATTCAAAGAGGATCAGGGGATGGAGATATATTGAAAGTGGAACCACGCACCGGAATTGGAGGGAATTTGTAATTCTAGAAGTCGACGAAGAAACTCGCCTCTCCCATCTCAACTTTTGTCGGTAAACGTTGCTCCTCCTACGTCCAGCTGAAAGACTCCCTACATGGCATTAATCAAACGATCACTTCGCTACTGTATGCCTGTATGGACAATAAAGCCTTAAACACTCGTTCAAACTCTCGTTCAAACTCTCGTGGTTTGCCTACAGAGTGCTAAAACGCATATTCAGCAAAGCTTCGAGCAGTGGGACCAGGGCTGCCCGAAATTACCGGTAGACTAACTTCGATCGAAACTGTCCTGCACTAAGTCGCTGCGCATTCGGTTTTCTCTATCTCTCTCTCTCTCTCTATCTCTCTCCACGAGTCCGTGGGGAAGGGGGAGGGGTACTAATATACGTCAGGGACACGTTGAGTCCGGTTGACTGCCAGTTCCGATCGGAACGGGAGCTGCTTGGCGTCGATCTGAACGTGGGAAGGACGAACTATAGGTTAATCTTGGTGTAAGGGGTCCCAAAAAACCTTAGCCCCCCATTTGCAGCTTACATGTTTACTTATATCGAAATAGTTTTTAGTGATTATAAGAATATATAAAATTCTTTATTTATTGCAGGTATTAAAATTACTCTAGCTGATAGTGATAATATAATGGCTTCTCAATTAATTGGTGATTCGGAGAGGCAACGTGTGAGAGATCGCATACGAGCAATAACATTTCGGGAAGCTCGTGATGCTGGAGCCACCTTTATAACACGTTCATGGGTTGCCAAAAAGTTGCGAAGAAGCGAGGACTTCGTCAAAAGAAATTGGAATAAAACTTTGGATGAATGTGAAATGGATACAACCAAATCTGGGCGCCCAAATTTGCCACTCTCTCAGGAAACAAAGGACATCATTGAAAGCAGTACGCGTAAGCGGAAAAACAGCTGTGCTAAACTTTCTAGAGAGATCGAAGTGTTGAGAGGAAAGATCGTTAGTAGTAAGACCATTCGACTGTACCGTCATAGGCAAGGTTTAAAGCCTTGGCATGAACTTCCAAAGCCAAGAAAAACTCAACTTAACATCGATGACAATATGGTTTGCCCATTATCTTGAAGATTGGGATGTGGATGATTTCATGCATTTAGCTGTCTCCGATGAATTTTTAGTTTACGTAACACGTCGGCCTAACTACCAAAATGATCGAGTGTGGGCCACAACACCAGATGAAATCGATGACAATGAACATTATCGTGAATAATTAAAAAGTCCAGACTGTGTTGGTGTGTTTGTTTTGTTCACTGCAAAGAAGCTCATGTGGGTGCTGAAGCCAAATGGTCAGAGTTGGGATGGACAGTATTTTCGTGATATTATTCTATCCCAGCATGTCATTCCTTTTCTAAGAAACCCAAACAATGTTATGGATGTCGATCAGGTCACACTTCTGCACGATAAGGCCCCCTGCTTTAAGGCATTAGCCACTCAACAGTTGTTGTGGAACCATGAGATCGATTTCTTTGGAAATGAAGAATGGCCAGGAAATTCTCCTGATCTGAACGTCTGTGAACATATTAGATCAGTTATAAAGGACAAGGTCGAATGTCTCTGGTTTCAAGAACCTGCAGCAAATCGATTTTCGAAGGATACAGTGACGCAACACATTGAAACTGTTTTAGCAAATTTGCGTAACGATGAAGATCTATTCACGTCACATTTGGCAAGCTACCCAAAGCGAATTCAGGCTGTCTTGGAAGCCAATGGCGGGAACACCAAGTTTTAATTGTTTCTCATTAAATGCAGGATTAAATTCTCTTTTGTAAGGTATGTTTAGTTTTACTGTACCTCTAATGGTTTAGGCCATGGGCGGGGGGCTAAGGTTTATTGGAGCCCCGTACAGACCTCCGCCTCTCCTCCTTGAGGAGGATACAGACCTGTACACCGAACTCCGTAGCCTGCTAGGGGACAGGGTGTGTATTTTTAGGAGACTTCAACTGTCGCGGAAAAAACTGGGAAGACAGGACTGCTGATGTCGAAGGGAGGAGGCTAATTGACTTTCCTGATGAGAACTTCCTCACTCAGTGGGTAATTGGGCCTAGACGAGGCGAAAGCGTTCTAGACTTAGTATTCACGACCGAAGACAACCTCGTCACTGGCCTCACCGTTGACGAATCGTTGGGCGGGAGTGATCACAATCTGATTAGGTTCTCTGTCTGCGTCCCTCGGGTAAAGCGTAGTAACTCGAGAGGCAGTAAGCTCGATCTACGGCGGGCGGACTTTGTTGGCCTCCGGAATACCGTAGTTGAGATGGGGTTAGAGGTGGGCGGCGATGTTGAGGGAGTGTGGAGTGCATTCCGGGACCAGTTTATGGTGCTGCAGTCTGCTGCCATACCCTCAAAGCCGGTCACCCCTGCTTCAACAGAGCCTAAGTGGTTCAGTTGGGACATCGCTTCGGCTATCCGAAATAGGAAAGCTGCGTATAGGAGGGCGAAAGCCAATCGTTCCCATGAGAACACCGAGGCGTATGTCCGCCTTTGCAGGGAAGTCAAGGCGAAGGTTAAGCTAGCCAAACGTAACGAAGAACTCCGGGTGGCAAGCTTCTGCAAAGGGAACCTTAAGGAGTTTTTATGTTAATAGTAGAAAGCCCATTAGAAGCATGATAGGCCCGTTAAAGGACCCCAGCGGCACGCTGCGACCTCCGACGCGGACATCGCTAATGTGCTGAATGAGTACTTGGCGGGAGTGTTCACCAGGGAGGATACCCGCGTCATCTCCGAGCCAGGCGTCAGGCACGAAGGTGCTGGCCTGGATAGTGTTCGGTGTACCACGACAGTCGTTGCCGATAGAATAGACAAACTGAGCGCGTTTAAGGCTCCTGGGCCAGACCAGTTCCTCCCCAGAGTGTTGCGGGAAGTGCGCAACCAGGTGGCTCCCCACCTGGCTACAGTCTACACCTGGCTACAGAATTTTCCCAACACTTCACTTCGAAACAATAACTATAATTTGCTGTGGACAAATTTACGGAAAAATATGACAAGTTTCACAGTATTTCACAAAAATTTAATCACGCCCTAACTACCATAAGGTCACTTATGGCAGTTACATCGGAGAAGATAATAAAAAAATCATCAATCGCAACGAAACAATACTGCACAGTATAAATATGAACACGCCCACATAGTAACCATTATTATAATTTAAAAAATATTATTATTCAAACTACCGTCAAAAATCACATCGATACATTTAAATACAAAAGACAAAAGTGAAAACCAGAAACTTCACGTTATCAACTCCCAATAACAATGAACCATCTTACACTTTGTGGGGAGCGGACATAGCTACCACAAAAATGTTACTGGCAATCTAAAAATGCTCCATTTCCGGTCAGCACTCAATCTAAAGTTCCAATTGCACGAGTAAACCCAAATGAAGTTTAAAAGATAAGTTTCCAAAACAGAATCATTAAATAACAAAAATTTAAATATTAAAACCGAAAATTACTTTAATATATTAATTCCAACCTGCAACGTTAAATTTCACAGGAAGAAAACTTATAATTCACAAAATGACATCTAAGAGACAATTTGGTACTTGCAGGTTATCTCCCCCCCCCCCCCACCACCACCACCACCACCACCACCAATTTTGGCAGAATATTTTCGTTAAAACTAACGAAAATATCACTACTTCGCCCTTGATAATTGGTTAGGTTAAGTCGTGATATTTTCGTTAGTTTTAACGAAAATATTCTGTCAAAATTGGTGGGGGGAGATAACCTACAAGTACCGACAACTCTCTCCTTCAACACAAAACCCAGCATGGTTTGTAAATCTCGCAGGAATTCCAGTAATTTATCGTTTCCAAGTGAAACTAAATACAAATTTTCATCGTTATTATAAATAAAAACGGATATTATGAACCCAAAAATACAGCGCAACCTACTACGTAAACAAAAATTAAAGTAATTCACTGCATTATGAAGTGTGTGTTCACTTGTTTGTAAGCGCGAACCTCTATAAAAATATCCCCCAACAAAATCAAACTGGATTACATCATGAAATAATTTTGTAATATTTTCTATGCAAACGCTCGAACGTAAAAAAACATTTTTCATTATTTATATCCAAATTAAAATGTTAATCAAAAACACTCATCGCAGTAAAATCTAATTTCGAAATAAAAAAAAAATTTAATCAGCCTATCCATACAAAATATCATTTGGAATTTTCATTAAAACACTTGAAAGAATGAAAAAATAGACACAAAAATCAGCCCACCTATAAAATAAAAATGAATGAATATATAAAAAATAAAAAAACTCCTAAATTAATTTATCAAAAGAATTTACTAAAACAATTCCTGTATTTCAAATAAACAAATTTTTATGTTTTTCTAACAAATTTAGCTTACTTTGAGGTCTCTCAATTTACATATGGCGAGCAAATAAACTCAGTCAGTCCGAATCGACCCAGTATAAATTAGTGTCTTTAACTATTATTTTTCGACTTTGAACTTAACATTACACTTATGTACCTCAAAATTATAAGGTTACTTAATAAATTTATACACGAATGATGGTCATGTGTAGCTTGAAACCCTTAAATTATATACATCTGTCGAAGAACAATCTCAAAAACTGGCCACTAGATAATGGAAATTTTGTTACTTATTTAATCTTTTACAACTCGCTACTATATACATATATATACCTACAAATGCAAGCTTCACATTTACGCTCCGAATTTTAGAACTACCGTCAATTTACAACTCAAATAATTTAACTCCATATAGGCTTTATTTACTAATTATTATTATCACAATATCGCAAATATATATATATATATATATATATTCACCTCGGTGTGTGGTGGTTAGCGTTGCTGACTACGAATCCATCGGCCCCGGGTTCCTAAACCTAACTAATCGTCAAGGGCGATTGACATTGGGGGCTTATTAAAATTGTGGGGTATAACGGAAAAGTACCCTTTTTTCTTTTTGAGATTTTTTAAATTTTTTACTTCAGTAATAAAATTTTAAAAAACAAAATCGAATCATTATAGCTTAATAAATTTTTTATGCCTTTTAGAAACTTTAGATTTCTCGGTGGACGTTTTCCTAAAACTGTAGATTTACATCTTCATTTATATCAAAGAATAATCGTTGCGAACTTCGCTTTTCGTCAAACACAAATAACTTCGCGTAAATATTTGACTGATACATAAATAACGTACGTATGAATGACGTATGGAATTTAAATTCTTCTAAATTGCGAAAGCAGATGACTACGTAGAAGCCATTTTTAATCGGAATAGATTCCAAAATCGGGTCTCAGTAATGAGGATACAGTGCGCATTAATAGTGGTAATAAATTCCATTATTAATGACCCCATGCAAGAGTACATTAAGGAAATAATTAATTTTAAAATATTCCAACGAAGTTTAAAAACGTCAGATACTAATTTTTTTTTAATGTAATAGGGAATTTTTTTTTTATCTTGTCAAAATTTCAGTTGACAACTGAATAAAAAACGCCACTATTTATAATCGATATTTAGTCTATATCTAGCTATAGATAGATAGATAAAAAGATAGGTAGGTTGGTAGATAGAAAGATGGATACATAGAGATTGACATGGCATTCATTCCTTTTACTTATACGTAGATATCGTTTGGGCTCCCGGTAGCTCGGTGGTCTCGCTATCGGACTGTGGGCGGTGAGGCTCTGGTTCGCCTGGCTGCTGTTTGGGCCGACCACTCGCCCCATTAAAGCTCGGGTTCAGGTGACCCTTGATGGGGCTCACTCACCCACAAGGTGCGGAAATGAGTTCCGGGCGTTGCCTTTTATGGATGTCATTTAAAAAAAAAAAAAAAAAAAAACGTCTCTTCCCATTTTGAGGCCAATTTTGTTCTCGTTGTTAGAGTCAGTCAACGATCAAATTTATTTAAAAATGAGAAGTTTTTTCGAAACACATCTTTTAGTGCGGAAAAAGTTTTTTCTCCAATAAACCAATATATATGCAATTAAATTTCAGTATAGACGAGACCCAAAATATATTTTTTCGATCAGGTAATACTCATCTTTGTGTATATATATATATATACACACTCACACTGTATATAAAATTATATATATATAACTTCAGTCTGATTTATTTACAATATTTGCAAACATGTTTTTCTAACGAATCCGATGGTGGTTGCAAATAATCCTGAGAGACGTAACAGGGTGTTCATATGATGTACAAATAAAGAGAGATTAAAAATAAAAAAAAGTTTAAAATTTCGCTCGGCAAATATTTTATTTCGCCCCCAAAATTCTTGAATTACAATTTCGCGTTTCACCATTTGTTGGTTGCCTTATCAAATTGCATGGCGGTGGCTTTTAGCATGTATTTAAACAGAAAAAATGGATCATAAATGGAAATATGCAACGGATGAAACAGGAAAATAATCACGAATGCATTTGCAAGAATCTTTTTTTCAAAATGTTTATATAAACTTTGCAAGTTCGCGTTCAAAAGCGTTGATGTATACACAAAACTGTACATGTGGCTGCGCACGTATATATATATATATATATATATATATCAGATTCTCTTATTAATTAACTTTATACTGGCAAATCAAATTCCTCCCTCTCCCCTCCCTCTCCCAACCTTCTTATCATTAATAAGCGATTTTCTGTCCAGAATAATCTACTTTTATTCCACCTTTATAAAGCATGGCAAAACCTTTCGAAAACAATCTTCGATTTTAGCCATTTCGAATGAAATGTTTTTTTTTTTAAGTTTTACCTAAAAAGAAAAATTAAACTTTTCCGGAGTGTCTTTAAAATTTTTTCTTTTCGATACTAATTTTATTTCCTCTCCTATAATACTTTGCCATTCCTTTCGTAACTCTTCTTGTTTCCCCGATTTCTTTTCTCTTTTTCCCGCGCTGTATTCCCGAGGGGAAAATGGGCGGTGCTAGAGTGACATTCCTCAAGGGAAATTAACACAGGCCAACTTCGAAGGACTCCAGTAATTTGAGCGGACGTGTGAGCGCTCGAGAAGGGAGGAAATAGAACGGGGATGTCAAAAAGTGAAGCGGAGAAAGAGAGAGGAAGGGAGAGGGACGAAATGTAAAGAAGGAAAGTAGAAAGAAAATGAAGGAAGGAAGAGGTAAAATGTCGAGTGAAAGAGTAAAAAGAAAAGAGAGTCGAAGTGGCAAAAAGGGGAAAACTCGCGGAAGTAGCGTTAAAATAAAAGAAATATTGATGGAAGAAGTTTAACATTTTAGAGACAAAGGAAATGAGGAAGAATGAAATGTTAAATATTAACAGAAAAGAAGAGAATGAGCTAATAAAAAGTTGTAAACACTAATAAAGAAGAGAAGAAGATAAAATCAGAAGAGAAAACTCGACCTAAAAAACGGTGAACTGCTAAAACCGAAACCGAAAGGGAGATAAAGGTGGAATGTCAGAGCAACTTCAAGAAGAGGTAATGCAGTTAAAAAAGTAAAGGAAATAAAATTAACAAAGTTATGAAAGAATGCGCCATGAATACCAAGGAAGGAAAGGGAGGAAAAGAAGGTGAAGAAGGAAAGGGAGGAAAAGAAGGTGAAGAAGGAAAGGGAGGAAAAGAAGGTGAAGAAGGAAAGGGAGGAAAAGAAGGTGAAGAAGGAAAGGGAGGAAAAGAAGGTGAAGAAGGAAAGGAAGGAAAAGAAGGTGAAGAAGGAAAGGGAGGAAAAAGAAAAGGGAAGAGGAATAGAGAGCGAAAATAAGAGTTAAACAATTTCCGTGATTAGTTTGCATGAACATCGTGCGACGTCTGCAACATTCATGCATACTGCGTTGTAACTGTGAAGTGAATTTTGCTGCGTGTTCCGAGTGAAATTTCGTGTAATCTATAAATAAACTTTTTGTAAACTGCGTGAGCATTACTCACCAAAATTGGGGTCTGAGATGCTTTTTAATTATTAAAAGAAATTAATTAGTGTGTGAGATCTTTCATTAAGTATCGTGAAACATTAATTAGTTAGTTATTTCGATACGTCTACTTTCATTAGAAATTATAAAATTCCTTTGATAGATATATATATGCGCCTCAGTGGTGTAGTAGTAGTTAGCGTCGCTGACTCCGAATCCATCGGCCCCAGGATCCAGACCCGGTGGTGATGGCAGCCGGCGCGCAGCAAAACCCAGCTGTTCATCCTTCCACACAATAAAAAAATTGGTTGGTAGATAAATGGGTACCCTAGGTAGCCTAGTGGTTAGTGCTGGTGGGGCCTGGTTCGGGTTTTACGTTAAATTGTAGGTCTAAGGTGGAGTGACAAGCTTGACCTTCGTCAGAATGAACAATTCGGGCGGAAGCAAAACCAACGTTATATATGTCGCCGCGCCATGGAGGCCAGGTACCCCACCCAGGGACTACAGCGGTTAATTTGTCTGTCATGCGCAACGGTTATTTTTAATCAACGCGTCTTTTCTCCAAGGTGGAAATGTATACCACAATCAGTTTTTCTCTTTAACCAATGCCACTTTCAGTTTGTCTCACTGAATCGGTATAATTTCTCATATTACACTCGCTTTGTCGCTGTACAGTTTAGATATCACTTACCCTTCCTCAGTTTAAGTGCAATTTTTTGATCAGTAATTGCACTTTAAAGTACGAATTCTTGTAGAGACTTCATTCATAACATCAATGACTTTTATACTCTACATTCAGCTTCAAGTTTAAAAGCAAAGTACTGTACATTCAAATAACTGAGCCAAGGTAAATTCAAACTATTTTGGTCCCAATTTATATTGTTTATTTACTACAAAGAAAATATCTTTCGGTTTCAAGATTACTGTACATCACACACAAACAAAGCGAATGTGATGGCCGGAATTTAAAGAAAGAAATAACTTAAATTATTCAAGCGAGTATAGCCAAAAGTGCACACGGAACAGCACTATGTACCGAAAGGAGGGTGTCAGTCCAAGATATTTTTCAAGATTTCCCGCCCATTCAAACTGTGCAGGAGTTTTATATCAAAATTGTTCTGGGTGGAGCCAATCTAAACTGACTGGCTTGAAGGTGGGGGTTTCCCCTCAAATTAACCACTGGCCAACTAATTCCCTAGCTACATTAATAGTGATTGGTTTTCCCTTGAAGAGGGTTGGTTCCTTTAAGCCAGCAATGATTTCGAAAGAGGGTATAGTTTTACACAAAATCTTAAATCAGATAAAGAATTCTATGGTTTGACACAACATTTTACAACAAATTACTGAAAAATTACAGAATGATTTGTAAAATAATAAATCAGCGATAAGTGCGATAGAGTTTTGACCGCCGGTGGGTGTAGCAGGCCATATTACATCCCCGCCAGTTTATACCCGGGTATTTTCTGGCCTAGGCCATTTTAAACCCCGGATATAAACTGGCCTAAGCCAGATACCAACCCGGGGGTTAATCTGGCCAAGGCTGTTCTACACTCCCCCAGGCCAGAATACACCCCTTACAGTTTTAACAGAGAGAGTCACAAACTGTGAAGAAAAACTTAACTACTTTAACATTATTTTATTGACTTACTACAGGTATTAGTATACTGTATACAAAATCTGAAAACATCTGTCACGGAGAAAGGCCTGCATGTTATTCTCGAGAACTAGCATGCTCTGAAATAAGTTCATGAAATATATTATAGTCACTAGTCACTACTATTATTAGTCATAAGTTATTAACAGGTTGTAAACATTTGATCCCGGCTAGGTTAATTCAATTCCAGGTTAAGTTAATCGAATGTCCAGTTAGATCAACTGTACACCCTTGACAATTGGTTAGACTAAGTCGTGATATTTTCCTTAGTCGAAGTGGCTTCAGGACCAAGGAAAATATCACCACTCAACCTTACCCCAATCCTCAAGGATATGCAGTTGACCTAACCAGACATTCAATTAACTTAACTGGACATTCAATTAACCTAACCAGGATTAATTGTTTACAGCCTGTTGGTGACTTATGACTAAAAATAATGGTGATTATGATATATAAAATAATTTGAAACTTTCTAAAGTATTGACACTAACTGTTATTTGGAAGCTTGTTCCACTCACCACCACTCTATTCCCAAATCAATGTCTCCCTATCTTCTTTTTAAATTAATTTGTGTAATATTAGTAAGTACCTTTGAAATAAACTTTCAGTAGCTGACACCAAAGAGGGTGTATTCTGGCCTTGGGGAGTGTAAAACAGGCTAGGCCAGATTAACCCTCGGGGTGGTATCTGGCCTTTATACCCGGAGTATAAAGGGGCCAGGGGTTATAAGTTGGCCTGTTACACCGGGTCAGTAAGGTTACCACTTGGGTGAGGGAAAGAACTTGTGTGTTATGTAGAAGTTACTGTGTTATGTGGTGGCCACATAATGTATGTGCTAACCGCATGAAAAGAGGAATTCTAAAAGCATTCAGAATTGACGTCATTTTGATTAGCATTTTATACTTTGTAGTATTTTATTTATTAAATGTTTTATTTGGCCGATATATTAATAGTACAATAAGTAAATGAATATCTGTCAAGCGTTACCAGCCGACTTTTCACTGACACAACCTTCAGGAGATGAAATAATTTACGGTTGGATTTTATGTTTATTAAAATAACTGAGTGAGTTAAGGATTCGAGTCTTTAGGCTAAAGGTGAATGTTATTACATTAAACAGTACCGAGAGAGAGAGTAGCAACTTGCGACTAACAATAAACTGAGAATACTTACAAAATTTCGGGGAGTCCCAAAAACTTGTGATCCTGACGGAACAAAATATGGAATTCAGCTCTTGGGTATGTTGGATCTCATGGCACCCTTGTAGGAAGTTTTCCCCAACTTCTCCCCATTCCCAACAGAAGCACCCACAAAAAAAATATAAAAACCGTTACAATCTTTAAGAAGTTACATTCAAACAAACATCTTCAATTTATGTTTCCTAAACAACTATATACAAGAACGCTATATTACAAAGTTTAATTAAAAATACTAACTTACGCTTTTAATATTCTTATCCATTTAGTTTAATTGGATTATGTTCGACCTATCGGGCGGACATATATACATACAGGGTGTCCCATAAGTTTGGTCTCATAAAAAAAATTATTTTAAATTAAATTTACAAAAGTAATCCATTAGAACTAAAACAAATGTTCAAATTGATGTCTTGTTTTGGGACCTTCTTTTTGTTGCAGGTAGAATAACACGCAATGTCTAATATAGGAGTGAGTTACACTCGTGAGGAAAAGGCAGAGGCCTTTTCCTCAAGAGTGTAACTCACTTCCATAGTGTTTTAGTTCTAATATATTACTTTTGTATATTTAATTTAAAATAAATTTTCCTTCGAGACCAGACTTATGGTACACCCTATATATATATATATATATATATATATATATATATATATAATATATATATATATATATATTTTAACTGCAAACAACACACAGTATAATTAATGTAAAGAACGACGCTTGTGTAGAAGAGCGTTCCGCACAAGATGAGGAGGGAGAACGAACAAATGAAAAATGAGGTACCACCCGGGAATCGAACTCGAGATCATCCGATTGCCGGTCAGATATGCTATCCACTACACCATGGACCTCGATAATCAGAAGTCGTAATTCTCCTACATACGAGCAGAAACCAACGCCTTGACGGGGCACCTTCGCATGCCGTACATATATACATTTTAACTGCAAACAACAGTATAATTAATGTAAAGAACGACGCTTGTGTAGAAGAGCGTTCCGCGGAACGCCCTTCTACACAAGCGTCGTTCTTTATATATATATATATATATATATATATATATATATTGTAATATAAAAAAATTATGAATAGTGCCTGTTTTCTGGGTTGTTGTTTCTTCACACCACAAATTTTATTAGTATCGGTGGTCGGCCTTCTTCTTTTCCGGCTGTAAATTCGTACCTCCTCCCTGCTAGTTCACCCAAGTGGTAAACCACCTTTCTTAAGGGTTAAGGGTTTAAATGACTAGGTAGATTTGCTATGTACATTAAGTTTTATTTGAATAGTATAGTAAATCTGATTGACAGGTAAGCCTATTTCCTCGGCCTCAGCACTGAGTCCTGCGTTTGCTGCTACTGTCTCTCTCTCTCTCCATCTCCTGTCTGTTTGTCTGTTTGTTGCCTGTCTGCCTGTTGCCTGTCTGCCTGTCTGTCTCTGTCTTGCGCTTAAGCCTTTTTATCGACTCAAATCATACAATGGGGGGATGTACTTGTAAAGGGGGGAATATTTAATACGTAAACAGATTTTTAAAGAAAATGTGTATTATTAATTATTTAAGTTCATAATAATTTAATGTTTTTTTCCTACTGGATCGTCATTAATACATAACATACTGTATATACACAGGGTGTTTCAGGAAGAAAGATCAATACTTCGGGAGGTGATAGTATCGGTCATTGTGAGAAAAAAGTTCATATGAACATGTGTCTAATTCTGAATGGTTACGGAGATAGAGCTGTTTGAATCCACAAATGATTAATGGTAATCAAGAAAGAGAAACCAAATACTGTTTCTAACATTTAATGTTTAAACATTGGCATTTTGAATGGTATCCGATACAGAAATGACAAATTTCTTACAGTTTACAATACGTTCTCGAAAATCCCACCGTCAACCTCAATGCACTTTGCAACTCGTGTGCGAAGATCGCGTGTTGTTCGTCTGAGTTGATCTTGACGTTCCTTTATGCGGGCAGCAGCATCCAAAATGCGCGCGAGCAATTCGTCTCGTGTATCCACCTTTCTTTTGTAAACTTGACTTTTCATCCACTCCCACAAACAATAATCTAACGGAGAGAGGTCTGGAGACCTTGGTGGCCATTGAATGGGACCACCGCGGCCGATCCATCGACCAGGGAAAGTTTGATTTAGGTATTCCATCACCAGACGGGTAGAATGTGGAGGAGCTCCGTCATGCTGAAAGTACATACCAGCGCGTGCAGCCAAAGGAACATCCTCCAATAGTCCTGGCATTTCATTTTGCAGAAATTCTAGGTAACTTTGTCCTGTAAGACGATTCTCTAAAGTAACAGGGCCAATCAGCTGATCATCGATGATACCGCACGACACATTGGCAGAGAAGCGATGTTGAAAATTTGTTTCCACAGTAGCATTTGGATTTTCGTCTGACCACCGGTGAGAGTTACGAGTGTTGTTGATACCGTCACGGGTGAAAGTAGCTTCATCGGTGAACAGTATTAATCGAAGCAATCGGCGATTAGCATTTACCCAATGACAAAATTCCAGTCGCATGGCAGCGTCTCCTGGTTGAAGGTGTTGTACACGCTGTACACGATATGGATGCAAGCATTCCTCACGTAATGTTCGCCATACTCTTGTGTGTGGTACACCGAGACGTGTAGAAATTCTTCGTGAGCTAGTAGTAGGACTACGCTCTACCAACTGCAGAATATTTTCCACTTCATCCACATCTTGTTGACCTTCACGTTCAGATGAAACATGAGCGCTGGGAAGTGTACCAATCTCACGCAATGTGTTGAAAGCCCTGGTAAACACACTTCGATCCGGAATTCTGCTGTTCGGAAACCGTCGACGGTATTCTGCAACAGCAGCTGTTGCACTGCCATCGCAAAAACCGTAGACATACACCATATCTGCATATTCGGCATGTGTGAAGGTGTGTGGCATTCTTAACACTGCTTCAAACACCAAACAATGTCACTCACAACAGTCAGCTGTTGACTGGTTTATGTTACATGCTTACATTACAGCTTACATGGTTCAAGGTTATAGGGGAGGGAAGGGGGAGGAAGAGCTGCGCGCGCATCAGATTCAAATAGCTCTATCTCCGTAACCATTCAGAATTAGACACATGTTCATATGAAATTTTTTTCTCACAATGACCGATACTATCACCTCCCGAAGTATTGACCTTTTCATGTCCATTTTTACCCAGTAGGTTGAGCAGGTTATACGTTTTATATTTTCAAATTTTTAATCACTTTCGCTTGTGAAAGAAAGTTTAGAAAAAGTGTTTTTTTACCGTATACAATTATTATTTTTTCAAATTTCACCCAAAATTATTATTTTTTGGAATTTCATTTAACCTAACCTAGTGTAACCTAACCTCAAAAAAGTTGGTCGTACAAGAAAATCCGATTTATTTACAAAGTCCGACCAAAGTGGTAAAAAAGGTGGCTTACTGTTTTTACTATGCGTATATTTATTTATTTGAGACCTCATACACACCTATTTTGTACTTTAGTTTATTATAAAACAAAAATTAAATCACACACACACACACACACACACACACACACACACACACACACAGTACACTCAGTTTAGAGTAATATACACGAGTCAATTCTCTTTCTGGAAAGTTTTTAGAGAAAAATGAAAGACCAAAATTGACCTTATTAAAAGTTGTAATTCAAATTCATAATTAAATTTAATAATTGGAGAACCTTTTTCCCTTTGTCTCTGCAGTCTTTTCTTTGCCTTCTTTTGATGTTTATTACAAATGGCGTATAACAGCGTTGCCAAATCTTCCATTCATTAATTTGTTGAATGTAAATCGATTCATAATTCATTCTGACACGAAATGAAAAAGAAATTGTTTTAGTTGATAATGAAATTATAGAGTCGAAAATTGCTATAGTAACGTAATTATTTATTACGATCATTTTTCTTTCTCCTTTTTGTTTGTTTTTAGCGATACTTTGTCTTGACGTTAAAAGTTTGCGTATTATCCATATGTATTATAGAAATAGCGGAATGTTGAAAGGAAAAATGAGGCGATTTCGTGGGAATTCATATTTGACCTCTGATTGGTGACAAATAGAATTCGTTTCCCCTAAAACTAAAGGAGCACGTGACTTCTGTTAAATATTTGAGACTGCCGCATCTCCTATTCTTTTAGAATTCCATAATTCTAAACCAATTTGGTCTGTGCTTGCTCTTTGCGGGATGTGAATGCGCGATGGCTAAATTTTTTTTTTTCGTTTTGTCTTCTTCCAGCAAAACATTCCATTTCAATATTATTTTTTTATCTTTTTTTAATTTAATTTTTAGTCCCAGTGGCTTCTTGTCTTGCCTTTTCAATTCTTCTCATAGTTTTGAATTTTAATAGAGTTCATTGTGAGGTTCGGCACGAGATTCCATTATTTTTTGGGTGTAGATTATGAAGTACCTATCTTCTCTTTTCAATGAATACAAATTGATTCTTAGCTATCGCATTTCCATTATAATGCGCATATTTCGGTTTATGCCGTTGGGATGGTTTTAATTCGTATTTTCTGCCTATTTTCATGCCCAGGAATTTAGATCCATTTACGAATCTTCAGAATAATTTTTTTTTTTTTTTTTTTTTTTTTTTTGTAAAACATTCATTACCTCTTTTCCAACCATTTGTAAAAACTTTGACACATATTTGCAAAATAGCCGTTCTTTTTATTTATTCTGCTCAGTTTAATATTTTTAGATGATACAGTGCTTTTGATAAGTGTTTGCCAATCTTTTAATGGTATATTGCATAGCAGTGGTACACACTTCAAATCCTGCTAATTTGAATTTTCACTTCTTTCTCATACACACTTACTTTTAGCAAGTGATCAAAATTTCCTATTTTACAAGGTGTGTAATGTGTATGTGTTCTCTTTCAATATGTGTTAACTATTCGGTATGTATCAATTATTAAACACTGTTTTGTCACAATACTATGTATGAATAGAGACTGTTTCTTATTGAAGCTTCCAGCTTTTCAGGAACTTATAATAAGTATATTATATATACACAGTGTCTATATATATAAATAAAATGCTCGTGATATTTTGTAGAGAGGAGGGGCGACAAGCTTGACACTTCGTGAAATGAGGAATCATCGCACGGAACATTTGAAAGGTATGTGTATACATAGTTTAGGTAAAAAAAAAAAAAAAAAAAAAAAAAGCAAATTTATGTATAATACTGCACATTAAAATATACGAGCTATATACACTACATACGCGAATGATCCGAATTAAAATTCCGCATAACGTAACAGTTCGCACAATATAATTATTCGTAATCAATATCATTCGTTACTCTTGGATATAAAGATTTTTTCTTGTCCAGTTTTATTTACCTTAGACCTGATGATTTAAATTCTGTTGAGTGACAAATATAGCACTTCGAACGTTTTTTGTAAAATTAGAAAATTCAAGATGTCCGGTGGAATGTGGAAAAGTTTAAAGTTAACTGCATTGTTCAAAAGTCAACGCATTTCCACGTACAATTTGTGTCAATGAGATATTAAATCAATGAAAGACAAATTGATTTAGTCCGAACGTTTTAATGATTTATAAAATACTGTATAGGTAGTGGACTGTAATAAAGAGTAATAATTACACTGTACAACAGTGAAAAAAAAAGCGGAAACGAGATCATTTTTATGGCTAATTATATGCGTAGATTGCGAAAATGACACCTATTTATTTGTATCACCCACCAATTTTATGAAAATGACCCTATTTCATTGTATCGTTTTGAGAACCACTGGTTCTCTGAACGCATCTTTTACATTTTGTTCAGTCATGCATATGCTGTGGTGGTGGTGTTCGGCTCTGTGTTTCCACTTTGATTTTATGAAAAATTTCTTTCATTAATCATTTTACCATAAATCGGTGCTATAAGTGAGTATTATTGAATAACGCCTATCAAATTATGGATATTTCACCGACGTCTATATTGTGTGAAATTGTAAATTGATCTATCATTTTCTTATTTTACAGGTTTTTATTGATGTTATGCTACAATACCTAGAGAATGCAAAAATTCGCGAGAGAGTTTTTGTTATATTTGTGGGACATTAACGTTAAAACAGTATAAAAGGAAGTTGACTTCTCATGTGAAAAAGCTTCATGAATTATACTTCGCATGCAAAGTTGGTGATCAGGACAAGCACTGGGCGCCTCATATCTGCTGTGTGAGATGTACAAGCTCGTTATCTGCATGGTTCAAAGGCACCAGTCCTGGTCTGGGATTCGGTGTCCCAATGGTATGGAGAGAGCCGCTGGACCATTCAAGTGATTGCTATTTCTGCTTAACGAACATCACAGGTTTGAATCTTTTATTTTTCTGAATATACGTCAAATTTGGTGTTTTTAGCACATTTTAGCATATCCTGCTCTGCATAATGTATTACACAATTATGCTCTCTTAAGTAGTCAACAATGTCTATTGTCTCACATTACAGGTTGCAATAGAAAAGGGAAAAAGGCTATAGTCTACCCAAATCTATCTTCGTTTCGTTCTGCTATGCGTCCTGTGGAACATTTTACAGATATACCCAGCCCTCGTCCTCCAGCTGAAATGCCGACCGCTAACACAGACTCTGACAAATCGGAATCAGACGGCGAATGCTATGAAGCTCGAGTTGAGTCCAAGAAAGAACATCATCTCATCACGCAGTCTGAACTCAATGATTTGGTCCGTGATTTAATACTTACCAAGCAACAAAGTGAACTGCTGGCCTCACGTCTACAAGCATGGAATCTGCTGGCGGAAGACGTACGAATTACAGCATTCCGAAAGTGCTCCTTGGATTTGCAGGAATATTTCACAATGAAGAGCAATCTTTGTTATTGCATTGATATACATGGTCTGTTCGATGCTCTGGGTTTGTGCTATGAACCGAATCAGTGGAGATTGTTCATTGATGCATCTCTGTACAGTGTTAAGGGTGTACTGCTACACAATGGGAACACAATGCCTTCTGTTCCGATCGCTCATTCAGTCGTCTTGAGAGAAACGTATGACAATGTTGCTTTTATTCTGGACTGTATAAAATACAATGAACATGAATGGCAGTGGCGGCTCGTGACTAAAAATTCTAGGGGTGCTGTCTCTAAGAATGGGTTGAAATAATTACTGAAATAAAAGCCTGAGCATTGAGCAATGAATAAAAGTTTCAAAAGTTATTGAAAAAGTTATTCAGTGAGCTCATCCTTATGTTGTTCTTGATTATTTCAATTGTAAATAAAAAAATTTAGGGGTGCTGCAGTTCCGCAGTGCCTACCGACGAGCCGCCACTGATTGAATGGCTTATCTGCGCAGATTTGAAGGTTGTGGCTATTCTCAATGGATTGCAAACTGGCTATACGAAATACATGTGTTTCCTATGCAAGTGGGATAGCCGAGCAAGGTCTGAACACTACACACGCTCGGTATGGCTGCCGCGAGACAATTCCTCACCTGGATCTCACAATGTTATTCACGAACCACTAGTACGAAAGGAAAAGGTTATCTTGCCGCCACTTCACATAAAACTAGGGCTGATGAAACAATTTGCAAAGGCGTTGAAACAGGATAAGCCTGCTTTCAAATATCTAAAGGAAAAATTCCCAAAAATAAGTGATGCCAAGATTAAAGAAGGTATATTCGTCGGACCTCAAATTCGCCAACTCATGCTAGACGAACACTTTGAAGCGGTGATGGATGAGGTTGAGTTGGCAGCCTGGCGTGCATTCAAAAACGTGTGCAGCGGTCTACTAGGAAAGACTAAATACGACAACTATGCTGCACTTGTGGATCAACTTATCAACTCATACTAACGTCTCGGATGTAAGATGTCATTGAAAATTCATTTTTTGCATTCACATCTCTCATTCTTTCCGGAAAACGCATCTGCTGTTAGCGACGAACACGGGGAGAGATTCCACCAGGATATAGCCACAATGGAGAGCCGATACAAAGGGAAGTGGAGTCCTGCTCTGCTGGCCGATTTCTGCTGGAATTTAAAGCGTGACCAACCAGAAGCATCACACAAACGCCAGCATAAATACAAATAATGAGTTGAAAAGAGTATAATACGAGAGTTTTATGTTAATTTTGTGCATACATGTTGATGTATAGCAATAATTAAACTGTTCCATATGATAAAGCCTATCTGTTTATCAATATATTCTTATTTTTTGGTATGAAGATTTTAAGCAGTCATTACAAAAAAACGTGACGTGATAGAAAAAAACTATTTTCAGATTTGGAATAAGCACACTCGAAACATTAAGAATGACCGAATGTTATTCCCGTTTTTTTTCTAAACTGAAAATTTGTTGTACAGTGTTATTAGCTTCCTACATAAGTTTTATAAGAAAGTACTATTTCAACTACAGTATTTCATAATGTTATTCGATTTAATAAATCAATAACGATAAATCGATACAAGTCAGGCAGAGTATACTGATAGTACAAGATAAACTAGTAGATATTCAAACACGAATATGATAAACGACAACTGAAACGATACAAAATTTGGAGATATTTTATTTTGTGTTTTTCTTTTGGATTTCTTGGTTTATTTGCGTGCATGTGTGTGTGACTTTACCTATTTTTCAGCGGTGAAGTACATCAGGACATTAATTTAAGCATAGGCTGGAATAATGTACCGATATATCTGACTGTACCAATAAGTGTTATTCGGTCTTTAAGCACTTTAAACAAATTACAAAAAGTTATAATTGCCAATGTTGGAGAAAATATTTCAATAATCTTATATTGTAATACGTATATGGTATATGGAGAAACTTTGTCGGTTCTTTTTTCTGACGATTTTCTAGTGTTTTAGTTTCGTTATATGATATATATGTGGGTTGGGTGGAGGGTTAAGGAGAGTGGCTGTATATGTGTTACAGGGAATCTGTGTAACTAAGGATTTCATGCGAGGTTAAGTAGTGATATTTTCGTTAGTTTTAACGCATATATCACGACTTGACTTAACCACTCATCAAGGGCATACAGTTGACCGAACCGAGTATTCAATACTTTTTCCGTAGGTTTAACGAAAATATCACGACTTAACCTTAAATGAAATCCCTGAACATGGGGCTGAAATGTCTTTTGGGCCGTAAGTTTGAACTTTCTGCGCTTTACATAACCGGATTTTTCCAGTTTGAACCGCCCCGCCTTGTATAAAACCGCTTTTAAACGCCCTTGTATAAAACCGATGGTTAACGCAGTTTCGAAAATGGCGTCTGACAGTCATGTGCGTCGTAAACAGAGAGCTGTTATCGAGTTCTTAACCGCAGAGAAGGAAACAGTTGGAAATATTCACAAACGTCTACAAAACGTTTACGGAGATGCTGTTGTTGATCGAAGCACAGTTGGACGCTGGTCTAAACGTGTGAGATCATCGGAGACAGGGAGAGCCAGCCTCGATGAGGGGCCACGCAGCGGTCGCCCGGCATCGGCTGTGACATCTCACACTGTGCAACGTGCTAACAGCATCATTCGATCAAATCGGCGCGTCACAGACAAGGAGCTATCACTGGAGCTAGGAATTAGTGAAGGAAGTGTGAATACGATAATTCAGCAATTGGGATACTCAAAAGTGCGTTCATGGTTTGTTCCTCGCCAATTGACTGAAGATCACAAAGCCCAAAGAAAAGAAATTGCTTCTGAGTCGTTGGTTCGATACGAGACAGAAGGGGATGACTTCCTTTCACGAATTGTGACTGGGATGAGACTTGGGTACACCACTTTGAACCTGAAACAAAACGCCAATCCATGGAGTGGCATCACGCAGATTCCCCAAGCAAGAAAAAGTTCAAAATGGCTCCCTCTGCAGGAAAGGTTATGGCCACCATCTTCTGGGACATGAAAGGAAGGGGTGATTGTGGTGGACATTATGAAGAAAGGACAAACAATCAACTCGGAGGCATATATTCAAATCCTACAGAGACTCCAGAGACGTATAAAGCGAGTTCGACCGGAGAGAAAACTGGAAGACGTCCTTCTTCTGCACGACAACGCAAGACCACACAACAGTTTGCAAACAAGAGAGGCCATCACAAAAATGCGCTTCACTGTGTTACCCCACCCTCCATAGAGCCCGGATCTGGCACCTTTAGACTTCCATTTGTTTGGGCCAATGAAGGATGTTATTCGTTGAAGAAAGTTTCAGAGTGACGATGAGGTTGTTGAGGAGGTTAAGAGGTGGCTCCAGCGGAACCCAGCGGACTTTTGCCAGCAAGGAATAAAGGCCCTTGTTTCGAGGTGGAGGAAAGCCGTAGAAAAGGATGGAGACTATGTGGAAAAATAAAAACTTGTAAAAAAGGTATGTAACTACTCGTGTACAAAATTTCTGGAACTTACGAGGAAACTTAGAAAGAAAAAAAAAAAAGTGGGGCAAAATATTTTGAGTGGCCCTCGTATAAATTATGTTTCCATTTTTGTCGTTGCAAAAAGTCATTAAAAATATTTTTAGTCTATGACACATTTTTATCCTGCAATTTCTTTATTTTTGTTGGGACATGAAAAACATTCTCTTAAATAATATAATCAATGATATTTACATCACATTTTTAATATTTCACAAAATATTTGCTGTTCTGTATATATTTGCTGTTAGTATTAAAGAACAAATATATATATATATATATATATATATATATATATATATATATATATATATGTGTGTGTATATATATATATATGTATATATATATAAATAATGTGCTGCTTCGGTGATGTAGTGGTTACCGTCGCTGAGTACGGATCCATCGGCCCTGGGATCGAGACCCGGTGACGGCAGCCGGAGCGCAGCAAAACCCAGCTGTTCATCCTTCCATACAATAAAGAAAGTGGTTGGTAGATAAATGGGTACCATGGCCCGGGTGGGCCTAGTGGTTGAGACGCTGGGCTGCTGGTGGGGCGTGGTTCGGATTCCACGTTAAACTGTAGGTCTAAGGTGGAGTGAAAAGCTTGAACAATTCGGGCGGAAGCAGACCAAAGGTTATTATTATTATTATATATATACATATATATATGTATACAGGGTGGCGCAAAAGTTGCACATCATAGGAATTTTCAGTGTTGACTATACTACTCGTATATTATTTATTTTCTTTAAGGTAGGGAATGGCTGCGAAATTAACAATAGAGGAGAGGTTGAGCTTAGTTTTAGTGTATGGAATACCAGTTACTACAAATCGATGAATCAGTACAGAATTTAAATTTTGTACAGATTCATCGATTTGTTGTACCTGGTATTCCATTATTCCATACATTAAAACCAGCTCACACTCTCCTCTATTGTTAATTCGCAGCCATTCCCTACCTTAAAGAAAAAAAAATAATATACGAGTATTATAGTCAACACTGAAAATTCCTATGTAGCCCGACTTAAGGGGCTATATATATATATATTATATATATATATTAATATATATATTATATTATATATATATATATATATATATATATATATATATAATAATATTTTGTTAAATTTCAAAGTTTGAAATAACTCGCAGACTTCATATGCAAAACTTTGAATTGTAGGAATTAAAAAAGCCGCGATTGGATAATACTGGCCAATCACGGTTGGTTTTTCAATCGTATATGGCTTTTACACCCTTATCTTGAATATGGATAAAAAAGATGGAAACAATGATTTAAATGACATTGTACAGCAACGCTTCGCTCAACCTAAAAGTAGTCAAAAGTGAAGTAAAGATTTTTGCACTCGCATCCCAAATGCTGAGTGTTAATCTAAATTGGATAAATTGGAACTCAACTGAATCTAAAATGGAAAGCTTGTATCAAAAACCTAAACCATATATCGTCAGTTCTGCCGGAAAAGATGATCTCGTGTTATTGATGGGTTAATCCTATGATTTAATTAATATTTTTTGCAGTATTCTATATTTCTTGGGGCTTCGGTGTATACACACACACACACACACACACACACGAGTGTATATATACTGTACCTCGTAACCTCGTAGCAGTTCCGTACGTTGGTCTCTCTTTACACGAAGGTGAAGTTGGTGGCCCCACCTATATATATCGTAACCTCGTAGCAGTTCCGTGCTTTGGTCTATCTTCACACGAAGGTCAAGCTGGTAGGCCCACCTCTTGGCCTGGCTTGGTGGAGGAGTGAGTTGCTGTCTTGCGCTCTCCACCGGACATAGCTAAGTACACCCGGCTCATCTGGTGCCATCCTGAGTCAAGCATCTAATCTTCTTTTGAAGACTTCAACTTTGACCCCAATCATTCTAATATATATATATATATATATACACCACAGGGGTTAGACAAAATAATATGAACACCCGCCGATTTCACCGGTTATCTTTACGGACTGCTCAGACACAAAGTAAACGGTCAAATGACTGGCAAACCTATTTAAATGCGTAACAGAGAGTGTATACGTCATGTTAAACCCTCACGTTGTTTTTACAGATCTGAGTGAATTATGAATTAGCAGTTATGAAAGACCTGTCAGACTTCCAAAGAGGGCAAATTGTCGGAGCGCGGATGGCTGGTGCATCGGTGAGGAAAACCGCTCAGATGTTCAATGTATCCAGAGGAACTGTCTCTATGGTCATGTCTGCATACCAAAACCATGGAAAGACAAGCACCGACAAATGCAATAGTGGACGCAAGAAGAAGCTGTGTGATCGAGACCGCCGGGTGCTAAAGCGCATTGTGACAAAGAACCATAAGACCACAGCTCCAAAAGTGACTGCAGAGCTTAACCAGCATCTTGCAAGCCCGGTATCGACCAGAACTGTACGTCGCGAGCTCCATGGAGCTGGATACCATGGGAGGGCTGCAATTGCCAAACCCTTCCTTTCGCACACATCAACATTGAGCGGCGCAGAAAATGGTGTAATGACCATAAGAATTGGTCAATGGACCGGTGGAAGAATGTAGTCTACTCCGCCGAATCCTCCTTTACGCTATTTCCATGTTCCGGTCGAGTTACGTCTGGAGACAGCCTAAAGATGCTTATGACCCCGACTGCCTGACCCCAACCGTTAAGCATGGAGGCGGATCTGTGATGGTTTGGGCAGCAATATCGTGGAATACTCTTGGCCCAGCTGTAGTACTGCATGGTAGGGTTAACGCCCAGGTCTATCTGTCAATATTGGCTGACCAGGTCCATCCCATGGTCCAAACGCTGTTTCCCAATGGCGGCGCCGTCTTCCAGGATGATAATGCACCAATCCACACCGCTGGGGTCGTTAAAAACAGGTTTGAAGAGCATGTTAGTGAAGTAGAACGCTTGGATTGGCCTCCACAATCCCCGGATCTTAACATTATCGAACATCTGTGGTGTCAGTTGGAGCAGCAGGTCAGAAGCCGATTCCCACCGCCGGTGTCTTTGGAGGAACTGGAGCAGGGTTTGCTCGAAGAATGGCTCAGGATTCCTCTAGCCACTGTCCAAAAGCTGTATGAATCAATTCCCCGACGCATTGCAGCTGTTATTGCCGCTAAAGGAGGACCAACTCCATATTAAGAATAAAAACCGCCATTTATCAAGGTGTTCATATTATTTTGTCCAACCCCTATATATATATATATATCACGAGGCGATTGCTCGCTCCCCCCACCTCTTACCCCTGATTTATTTTTCTTTTCAGGCTCGTATCGCAAGATTTACAATTTAACTTTTTAATGGATCTTAAGTTCGGTGTTGTAATTTTCCTTATCTCTGTTTTATCTGTCATTTACAAGATATACGAAACTTTTATTCATTTCTTTATTTACAACTCAATGAAAAGATTATAAGAACAAATTTTAATATTTCTGTTTTCGAAGGGAGTCATCCTAATTTGCTTTACCCTTTAATGGAAACGATCGATAAAAGAATATACATAGGATGCGGGGGTGGGTTGTGGGCGATGGGCAGGGGGTTGGAGGGGAACGTGGTTGCGAAAACCCCCAAGAAAACGTGTAAGCGTGGTTGCGCTTATGCGTAATGATCGAATGGTTGAATCTGGCATATAGTTTGGTTGTGAAATAGTTACGTAGTGTACGTTAATGGTTGTGTAGTGAATACTCTTATTTTAGTTTCAAGTTAAATGTTAATTTTACCGTCTTGAATTTCGGAATAGTATAAATTCATTTTAAATTAGTTACCCCATTATAATTCAATTGTGAACCACATTAATACTAATTTTATGTATACTATATTATTTTATTGTATGTAAACATAATTAATTATATATCACAATTGTCAGTTAATTATTTATATTCAAATATTTATTTTAATCTAATGCCATGTCCATTTTACAAATAAATAATAGAAAACCAAAGGTTATATTTTCCACCTTTGGTACTGTCGTAGTTTCGCCTAACGGACTCAATAACGGCTAGTGAGATAATCACTGGTTGGCACTTAACTAGCGGCAGTGCTCATGGCTACATCATCCAGGTTAACCTATACCGGATAGATGCGCTACGGTCCCAAGCCGTAGCTTGCCTAGGCCAACGACGACGACGTAAACCAACAATTGGTGACCCGGAGCTGGATTACCCTTTTACCCGAACGACTAGGACTAGACTGTAACGTCGTTCGTGCCTCACCCCTTCACCCGAACGACTAGGACTAGACTGTAACGTCGTTCGTGCCCATCACCCCCTTCACCCGAGCGACTAGGACCAGACTGTAATGTCGCTCGTGCCCTCTGCCCCTCACCCCTGCCCGTACGCTCTGTGCCTGCGCTCGTCTCAACCTCCACTCCTTCGTTGGGAACTTGTCGTCTTGCTTGTACGTTAGCAAGCATAGGAGAAGATGCCTGACGACGCTGGTGCCATCTCCCACTTGAGCGTAAAGCTCCCCGTCTTCTGGCCGGGTGATCCATTTATTTGGTTCCACCAAGTGGAATCACAATTCAACTTGGGAAGGATCACCGCTAGCAGGACGAAATACGATCATGTTTTGTCCTCTCTACCAGCGAGCATCATCTCTGAAGTCCGTGACGTCATCGTGTCTACTTCCACGAGTGAGGACCCATACAACGATCTGAAGTCTGCCATCCTGTGCCGCACCACTGTCTCCGAGCGTGAGAAACTACATCAGTTAATCTCAAAAGAAGAACTTGGAGACCGTAAGCCCACTCAAATGCTGAGGGCTATGCAGTGCGCTCTAGGCGAACGCGCACAAACCTTCGATAAGGACATCTTTAGACAGTTGTTCTTGCAGAAACTTCCTCCATCAGCTCAGCGTGTCTTGGCCACTATGGATCCTGCTACTCCAGTTGATAAACTAGCAGAAACTGCCGACAAAGTAGTGGAGATTGACACAGCTCCGGTCAGCAACGTGAACACACAATCGGAACTGGAGTTGAAAGTGGAAGAGTTAAGTCAACGACTCAACCACGTTTTGTCTCTGCTACAAAATCAACGGCAAAGAAGCCATTCTCGGTCAAGATTTACGAAGAGGTATCGTTCGAGTTCCGGGAAGATCTGCTTCTACCACTCGAAATTTGGAAAGAAGGCTAGGAAGTGCATCTCCCCTTGCAATTTTTCGTCGGAAAACCCAGCAGCGAGTCCTAATGGCGTCTAGTACTCGCACTGCCAACCTGTTATTCATAAAGGACAGGAACTCTGGTGTCAATTTCTTGGTCGATACCGGAGCGTCAGTCAGTGTATTCCCTCAAAAATCTGGTCATAGCACTCGGAATCTCCGCCTCTATACGCTGCTAACGGTTCACGCATACCCACGTACGGTACTCAGTCGCGTGAACTAAACTTGGGCCTTCACCGATCCTTCAAGTGGATTTTCATCTGTGCTCAAGTGCAGCATCCCATAATCGGCCTGACTTCCTCCAGCATTTCAAACTCCTGGTGGATCTTGACAAGCGACGCTTATGCGACCAGGCCACACTGCTTTCTGTTCTTGCCAAACAGGTTGCCCTTCCGGACGCCTCGAACTCTGCACTTTCCCTCGTTCCCCCTAATTCCATGTACCAGTGCCTTTTCCAACGATATCCAGGAATTCTTCAACCGATGCAGATGGGTGATACCATTAAGCACACCATTACCATCACATTACAACAAAAGGTCCCCCTGTGTTTGCAAAACCCAGACGTCTTACCCCGGACAAACTGAAAGCTGCCAAATCGGAATTCCAGCTTATGATGGATCTTGGGATAATAAGACCTTCCAAAAGCAGTTGGTCCTCTCCCCTACACCTGGTCCAGAAGAAGTCAGGAGACTGGAGACCATGTGGGGATTACCGGTTTTTAAATTCGACAACCATCCCGGACCGATATCCGGTACCAAATGTCCAAGACTTTACTTCTCTTCTCCACGGCAAATCTATCTTCAGTAAAATAGATCTCGTTAAGGCTTTCCACCACATTCCCGTAGAGCCTTCGGATATTCCCAAGACTGCAGTTTGTACACCATTTGGGTTATTTGAATTTTTGAAGATGCCGTTCGGGCACGGAATGCTGCGCAAACCTTTCAGAGGTTTATAGATGAGGTCACCAGAGCTTAGACTTGTTTATGCCTACATCGATGATTTGCTTGTGGCCAGCTCAACGGAAGAGGAACATAAGGAACATCTTTCACTCCTCTTTCAACGCTTAGAACAATACGGTGTTACTATTAATGCATCTAAGTGTGTGTTTGCACAGCCAACCTTGGAATTTCTTGGTCACACGATTTCGCAGCACGGAATTACCCCCCTTCAGGACAAGTGTGAAGTGATAAAAATTACCCAATGCCAAATAATCAGCGTGAGTTACGTCGGTTTTCTAGGTTTGGTAATATTACCACAAGTTCATTAAAACTGTGCTAGTGTTCTTGCTCCTCTACACGCTATGATCACACACAAACGCAAGGTAACGAAATTGTTATGGTTGTAGCGATAGTTTACAGGCGTTCGACAATGCCAAAAATGCTATCAATAGTGCATTGTCTCTGTCATTTCCTATCAGTGATGCCCCCCTAACTCTGACGGCGATGCATCAGATGTTGCGATCGGTGGAGTGTTGGAACAAACCATTAACGGTCAACAAGCACCCATCGCGTTTTACTCGAAAAAGCTGCAGCCAGCCAAACGCGTTATAGTGCTTTCGGACGTGAACTTCTTGCTATTTACTTAACGTGAAGCATTTTCAACATTTCCTTGAAGGCCGATAGTTTTGTGTTTTTACCGACCACAAACCTTTGGTCACTGTCTCAATAAAAACAGCTGTAACCACTCTCCCAGAGTAATCAGGCAACTCGATTATATCTCGCAATTTACCACAGATATCCGCCCACATCAAAGGTGTCTTGAACAACTCCAGCGGATGCACTCTCAGAATAGAGATTATCTTCTGTTACCCTCAGCTCTACACTGTGGAATGCTATTGCACAGGATCAAGATAAGGATACGGAACTACAAGAACTGCTCAGAGAAGACTCCACTCACTCACTTTCCCTCAAGAAAATGAGTATGCCAGGATTGTCTGTGCCCCTCTATTGCGACGTATCAAGATGCTATTCGCCCATATGTCCCTCCATGTCACAGACAAGCAGTCTTCACGGATCTTCATAACCCCTCCCATCCTGGTATCCGTGCTTCGCAACACCTGGTTACCTCTCGCCTTTGTTTGGCCCTCGATGCGGAAGGATGTCAAACATTGGACCAAAACGTGCCTTGCTGCCAGCGTGCCAAAGTCCAAAGGCACACCAGGTCCCCCTTTGACGCATTTCCCCCCCATCCCAGCGATTTGAGGTAATTCATGTAGACATTGTTGGCCCTCTTCCAGTGATTCAAGGCCAACGTTATCTGCTCACCTGTCTCGACCGCTTTTCCAGATGGCCTTGAAGCCATCCCACTTCCTGATATCCAAGCGGACACTGTTGCAAGAGCCTTTCTTCATGGATGGGTATCAAGATTTGGATTGCCGACAAAAAGTCATCACTGACCAAGGTCGCCAATTTGAGTCTTCGCTTTGGAAGAAGTTTACCAGCTGTTGGGTACAGTACATGCGCATACCTGTGCGTATCATCCGCAAGCTAACGGCCTCGTCGAACGCTTCCATCGCCAGCTGAAGTCATCCCTTATGTCACGAAGACTCCCATTGGAGGATAAGCTTCCACTCGTGTTGCTTGGTATTCGCTCTGCATTTAAGAGTGATCTGAAGACTACAGCGGCTGAACTAGTCTATGGACAACACTGCGGCTACCATTGGCTACTTCAATGCAGGGGATAAGTCATGCGATCCTACGGAATTCGCTCAAACACTTCTCTCACATGCAGTCCCTTCAGCCTGTTCCCCCTCGATTGACTAGCCAACAGAACATCTTTATTTCCCCAGCCCTCCAGTCTTGCACCCACGTTTTCGTTCGTGTACCTGTCCAAAACGGCCTCTCCAATGTCCATATGACGGACCCTATGAAGTTCTCCGACGTACGCGCAAATCATTCCTCATCCAGCGCGGTTCCAAGGTCGACAAGGTTTCTATCGATCGTCTTAAGCCTGCGTTTTTGGAATCAACCTTAAGTGAGGTACATGTAGCTACCAAAAAGGTCCAGAGGAAATCAGTGTCGTTCGGAACTCTTTGAACTTCCTCTCTGGTGGGGGGTGTGTAGTGAATACTCTTATTTTAGTTTCAAGTTAAATGTTAATTTTACCGTCTTGAATTTCGGAATAGTATAAATTCATTTTAAATTAGTTACCCCATTATAATTCAATTGTGAACCAACATTAATACTAATTTTATGTATACTATATTATTTTATTGTATGTAAACATAATTAATATAATCACAATTGTCAGTTAATTATTTATATTCAAATATTTATTTTAATCTAATGCCATGTCCATTTTACAAATAAATAATAGAAAACCAAAGGTTATATTTCCACCTTTGGTACTGTCGTAGTTTTCGCCTAACGGACTCAATACGGCTAGTGAGATAATCACTGGTTGGCACTTAACTAGCGGCAGTGCTCATGGCTACATCATCCAGGTTAACCTATACCGGATAGATGCGCTACGGTCCCAAGCCGTAGCTTGCCTAGGCCAACGACGACGACGTAAACCAACAGTTGTAACCAAAATTTGCGTACGTGCGCGTATGTACAACTGACTCCCATAATACGAGCCATTTATTTAGATTAAGAGAAGCTTCCATTTTCATTATTTATCGCTTCTTTTTTTTAAAGATTAGTCTAATTAAATTAATGCCTATAAATTAAAATAATTAAAGTCTCTCTCTCCTCTCTCTCTCTCTCTCTCTCGAGTAATTAATTGGAGTAAAAGTGTAATTATCATTATTTAATCAAAGCTTTTAATTTATTTGTTGAGATTTTTATTATATTTAATTTTAAAGAGGAAATAAATTTTCATTCATTGAGAATAATATTTTAATTATTGTTTTCCATAACTGAAACTTCAGAATGGTGATGCGGAGGTGTATGAGGTCGAGATCCATCTATCTATCTATCTATCTACCTTAGCTTCAGCATCAAAGTAGGTGGCTGACCAACCTCATCAATAGTCTGCAGTGGCGGGAATCGAATACAGAACCTTTGTGTTCCGAGTCCAATTCCTAACCGATTGAGTTATGGGTGTTTTATCTATTTAATATAAACCAAAAGAAAAATCAAAGTTGCCTTACCCGCCAGCATAGTCTACAGTGTTAAACAGCCGGGTTGTTAATCTGCAGGTTCTAGGTTAGAGTCTCGACCTGAACTTCGGATTTCAGCGATTAAAGTGCTTCTCTAAATCTTTCATGATGGCTTGACGGTAAATCTCTGTCTCCAAAACACGTAAATACATCATAAAGAAATTGTTCAACATTTTGGATGCCATGAACAGGCATGTGTGAGAAAAGATTAAAAGTTGTACTACAGTCCTTCTCCTCCAACGCTTCTTCTCCTCCAACTCCTCCTCCTCTTCCTCCTCCTCTTCCTCCTCCTCTTCCTCCTCCTCCTTCCTCAGACCCTTCATCATATGTCTTATTTTACTCTAAAGAGGAAATTATTAGTAAAGATCATATTGGTTCAAGCGTTCTTTGAGTGTAGTTGTTAGCATCGCTGAGTGTCACCCGAGATTGCATAAAATCGTCTGGCGTAAGTCACAATAAAATCGGCAAACTGCCGTTGGGTGTTAAGAGGTTAATGCTGAGACTGTATATAAGAGACTGCATATAAAATTGTCTGGCAGAAACGTGAAGTGTCACGTTGACCAGTTAATTACTGAAGGAATACGAGTCGAAGCTAAATAAAAAATTATGAAATGACGTCATATTTATATGAAAATATGAGAGCAGAAAAACGTCCTTTCATGGAATGAATAAACAATGTTCATTTTGAACTCTGAACTTTGGAAGAAATTTATTTTTTAAATTCATTATTTAAATATTTTTACTTTTTTTTTTTTTAAATAAACACCGTTAAATAAGTGCACAAAGGTTGAAAGGTAGAAATTGAATGTCACCAAAATGTTTGTTTGGTTTTATTGAAAGATTTTTCGGTTTGCAAAAAGGTTTAAAGAAATATATATATATATATATATATAAATTAGAGGAACACATTATTACTATTATTATTATTAGTAGTAGTAGTAGTAGTAGTAGTAATAAAATGTCGACAATAATGCCATAAAAAAACTGAGTGAAAAGTGTTTATTAAAACTTTTTACACTTACACTTTACATTTAAAACAGTTGAGCAAAAATGTTTAGTCGTCATTTGTTGTGAAAATGTGTATCGAATCTGAAAAACAAAACGTTCATTAAAAAATGGCTCAAATCTTTCTTAAATGTTTCTTAAATCGAATGTTTTATTTTTTAAATTTTGTAAAGAGTAGTTGCCTATATTCTGGCTTATTGTAAACTTATGAAACTTTAGTGAAAGAAAGAAACAAAGAAAAAATATAGTGAGCGGCGGCAAATCGTTACAGTACGAGGAATATCTTCTTCAGAATCAGAGGTCATCCGCTCAGTACCACGAGGAACAGTATTAGCTCCACTACTCTTCATAATCATGCTAACTGACATAGATGAGGACGTTACCAGAGACAGCACAGTAACATCCTTTGCCGATGACACAAAGATCAGTAGAAAAATAAGAAACCCAGAAGATATGGGATCTCTACAAACGGACATGAACAGCATCTACAAGTGGACGGAAGACAACAATATGAAGTTTAACACTGAGAAATTTCAGCTGTTACGGTACGAAAAAAGAGAAGACCTAAAATCCACGGAATATTATACCCCAAATGGACAGGAAATTCAGAGAAATTCTAAAGTAAAAGATTTAGGGGTTGTAATGACTGATGATGCGAAATTTGAAACACAAAATGAGATAGCAGTGAACAGAGCAAAGAGAATAACTGGCCAGATACTGAGAACCTTTAAACGAAGAGATAGAAACATAATGATTCCTCTACTGAAAACAGTGATCATACCCAAATTGGAATACTGCTAGGTCCTAACATCAGCATATAAAAAAGAAGACATTAGACAGCTAGAAGGGATTCAGAGAAGCTTCACAGCCAAGATCAGTGGGTGCAAAGAACTAAATTACTGTGAAAGGTTACGCGAATTAAGCCTATATTCACTGGAGAGAGAGAGAGAGAGAGAGAGAGAGAGAGTTACAAGGAGTTACAAGGAAAAGAAGTACCTCAAAAGGCCTTGCGGCCCATACCGAGGAGGTACCAATGGCAACGGGTGCCAGGGAAAATTTTCTACACACTCAAATAGTGTGCAAGATTTGGTCTAACCTTTTCTTGAACTAATCCACCGAGGAACTATTCCTGTTATTAAAAGTTTATTTTTCTTTCAACTATCCTAGCAGTAGTAGAAAACTGGATAGAAAAGTAGAAGGCTCTCTCCCCACCCTCCGCTCCCTCCCTGCCAGAGGCAGGTACGGAAAAAGGTTGAAGAAAATACCTTGACCCTGGAAAAGTAGCCAAGGAAATTTTACAGGAAAGTGGAGAATATATAAATAGCTCTATATTTACCTTGCTCACAGAGACACCGTGCAAGCGAACTCCTGCAGAGTTTTCTTATGTTTTAATCTTAAACTATCAACGTGTTAAAGTAATTCCCACATATACTAGTCCTAAATCGTTTCAAATCCAACTTCTAACCATTGTTGCGAGTTGGGTTATCATTTGAACTAAACATGCTTCTAAAATCGACATCTTTGAACCCGCGTCACATAAGCGTCGATTGTAGCCCATATGCCTAACGAAAGGGATTAACTTTGTGGCATTTTTCGCCAGTTTCCAATCCACCTACCTACTTCCCCACCAATACCCAGCGCGCGCACTTCGGCCATTAGCCGGCGGTGAGGTACCTTATCAAAGGCCTTCTAATCAATCGCCCTACTCTTATCATACTCATCAACATGACGTAGAAAAACTCGAGCATGATGGTGAGACACGACCTATGCCGTCTAAACCCATGTTGGAGTCCCCAAGTAGCTTGTAGGAATCCAAATGGTCAACAATCCTACTCGCTATTATCCCCTCTAAATATTTACCTACAACTGAAGTTAAATGGTGTTATTTATAGAGGTTCCAAGCCTCTCTTCCCACGCATGAGATAGCAGTAGCGTCCTAATCGTAACAGTAGAGAAAAAGACAATACTAAAAGTTTTTCTTTTTTTTTGCAGTCAGAGGAGAACATCCCTAACCTAAGCTAAAAGGACAGAGTGGGATGGGAAGGGGTCCTAGTAACCCACGGGACAGGTTTGTACAACAGACTTCACCCGCCCTCCCGAAAGAGAGAGAACCTAAAGGAATTGGCAGCCAATTTCTCTAGAATCCCACGACTCGGGACCGGAGGGCTGTCACACCCCAAGTATAAAGTTTACAACACCAGAAGGAACGTGCATAACCTTTATACCCCCTGCGGAGAGAGAGAGAGAGAGAGAGAGAGAGAAGGAAAAGAAGTACCTCAAAAGGCCTTGCGGCCCATACCGAGGAGGTACCAATGGCAACGGGTGCCAGGGAAAATTTTGTCTTTCAACTATGCTAGCAGTAGTAGAAAACTGGATAGAAAAGTAGAAGGCTCTCTCCCCACCCTCCGCTCCCTCCCTGCCAGAGGCAGGTACGGAAAAAGGTTGAAGAAAATACCTTGACCCTGGAAAAGTAGCCAAGGAAATTTTACAGGAAAGTGGAGAATATATAAATAGCTCTATATTTAGCTTGCTCACAGAGACACCGAGCAAGCGAACTCCTGCAGAGTTTTCTGAGGTTTTAATCTTAAACTATGAGTGTGTTCTGTACTTTGTCTAGCCTATTTTTAAACAGATTTACACTTTGACTGGAAACACCTCTGAGGGAAGTTGGTTCCAGATATCAACTATTTTACAGGAAAAGAAATTTCCGCAGACTGAGGTCCTAAATGTCTTTACACACTCAAATAGTGTGCAAGATTTCGTCTAACCTTTTCTTGAACTGATCCACAGAGGAACTGTTCACAACTTCCGAAGGTAACCTGTTCCATGTGTCACAGATCTTATACGTAACGTAATTCCCACACACACTAGTCCTAAACCGTTTCAAATCCAACTTCCAACCATTGTTGCGAGTTGGGTTATCATTTAAACTAAACATACTTCTAAAATCGACATCGTTGAACCCTCGTAAGAGCTTGAAAACCTCGATCAGTTGACCGCGCAGCCTCCGAGTTTCAAGCGAAAACAAGTTCAGGGCGCGTAACCGTCGATTGTAGCCCATATGCCTAACGGAAGGGATTAACTTTGTGGCCCTCGCCTGCACTCGCTCCAGCCTCTCAATATCTTTCCTGAGGGTGGGCGACCAGAACTGCACAGCATACTCCAGGTACGGCCGAACAAGGGAATTGTACAGTGAGAGCACAATCTCCTTGTTCCGAAACTGAAATTGCCTCCTGATATAACCCAATAGTTTCTGGGCTTTCTTTTCCACCTCTACACACTGTTTCGTAAACTTAAGGTCGCTGCTAATTAGCACACCCAAGTCCTTTTCTAAATCAGTCACCTCGATATTACTGCCCAACATCGAGTAGTCCGACTTGGGATTGGCGTAGCCAATGTGCATCACTTTGCATTTACCCAAGTTAAACGGCATTTGCCATTTTTCGGACCACTCTCCTATCCTACCTAGGTCCGCACGCAGTTCCTCGATCGCTTCGGGCGTCCCAACATTGGCCCCAAGCTTGGTGTCATCAGCGAATTTGGCGATCCGACTGACGATGCCACCGTCGATATCATTTATGTAAATGGTAAACAACAGTGGCCCCAAAACGGAACCCTGAGGAACCCCACTAGTGACCGAGGCCCAACCCGAACTAGCCCCTTTAATTACCACCCTCTGCCGCCTATTCCTCAGCCAGTTTTCAATCCACCTACCTATTTCCCCACCGATACCCAGCGCGCGCACTTTCGCCATTAGCCGGCGGTGAGGTACCTTATCAAAGGCTTTCTGAAAGTCGAGATAAAGTATATCAATCGCCCTACTCTTATCGTACTCACTCAACATGACGTGGAAAAACTCGAGCAAGTTGGTGAGACACGACCTATGCCGTCTAAACCCATGTTGGGAGTCCCCAAGCAGCTTGTAGGAATCCAAATGGTCAACGATTCTATCAGCTATTATCCTTTCTAATAATTTACCTACAACTGAAGTGAGACTAATAGGACGATAGTTCCCTGGACTTTCGTGATCCCCTTTCTTAAAGATAGGGGTCACGTTGGCCTCCCTCCAGTCACCAGGCACCTGGCCCATCACCAACGATTTGTTGAAGACTGTAGCCAGGTGGGGAGCCACCTGGTCGCGCACTTCTCGCAAAACACTGGGGAGAAACTGGTCTGGCCCAGGAGCCTTAAACGCGCTCAGTTTGTCTATTCTATGAGCAACGACTGTCGCGGTACATCTAACACTATCCAGGCCAGCACCTTCGTGCCTCACAGCTGGCTCGGGGATGACGCGGGTATCCTCCCTGGTGAACACTCCCGCAAAGTACTCATTAAGCACATTAGCGATGTCCGCGTCGGAGGTCCGCAGAACGCCGCTTCCGTCCTTTAAAGGACCTATCATGCTTCTAATGGGCTTTCTACTATTAACATAACTGAAGAACTCCTTAGGGTTCCCCTTGCAGAGGCTTGCCACCCGTAGTTCTTCGTTACGTTTCGCTAGCCTAACCTTCGCCTTCACTTCCCTACACAGGCGGACATACGCTTCAGTGTTCTCGTGGGAACGATTGGCCTTCGCCCTCCTATACGCTACTTTCCTATTTCGGATAGCCGAAGCGATGCCACGATTGAACCACTTAGGCTGCGTTGAAGCAGGGGTGACCGGTTTTGAGGGTATGGCAGCAGACTGCAGCACCATAAACTCATCCCGGAATGCACTCCACACTCCCTCAACATCGCCGCCACCTCTAACCCCATCTCTGCTACGCTATCCCTGAGGCTAACAAAGTTCGCCCGCCGGAGATCGAGCTTACTGCCTCTCGAGTTACTACGCTTCACCCGAGGGACGCACACACGGAACCTAATAAGACCGTGATCACTCCCGCCCAACGATTCGTCAACGGTGAGGCCAGTGACGAGGTTGTCTTCGGTCGTGAATACTAAGTCTAGAACGCTTTCGCCTCGTGTAGGCTCGTTGACCCACTGAGTGAGGAAGTTCTCATCAGCAAAGTCAACTAGCCTCCTCCCTTCAGCATCGGCAGTCCTGTTTTCCCACTTTATGCCGCGACAGTTGAAGTCTCCTAAAACTACACACACCCTATCCCCTAGCAGGCTACTGAGTTCGGTGTACAGGGCTGTATCCTCCTCGAGGAGGAGATGCGGAGGTCTGTACACCAAGATTAACCTATAGTTCGTCCCTCCCACGTTCAGATCGACGCCAAGCAGCTCCCGTTCCGACCGGAACTGGCAGTCAACCGGACTCAACGTGTCTCTGACGTATATTAGTACCCCACCCCCCTCCCCACGGGTGCGGTCTTTGCGAAACATTCTATACCCGGGAATTTCGAACTCCCCAACGTAGTCCCTACGATCAGTATGAATCCAGGACTCGGTGATAGCAACGATATCCTGGTATTCTGATGCTAAGAGCGCCCGTAGCTCGCGAAACTTGTTCCTAATTGACCTAGCATTAAAAAGCATTGCACGGAGGGAGCCTTCCCTATTCTGACCGCCCCCTAGCACGACCCGTTTCCCGAACAGCCAGGGCTGTCGGGAGTTGAAGAGCCCCTCACTAACGAGGGGGCAACTTCCGCAGGAGACTGAGCCCCCTCCAACGTAGGAGGAGGGTCACCCACCTGTACTTCGACGCACCCTTCAGTCGAAGGTACGTCCGCCACCGGCTCATCCTCATCTCTCCCCGGTGGGGGCCCATCATCTCTCCCGGACTCGACCTCACCATTCTGTATAGGTGCCGGTCGAGCAGCGCGCCTAGCACACCTTTACCCTTGTATTGAGGTGGACACCATCCCTCTGGTAAAGGTCCCACCTACCCGAAAATGCATCGAAGGGGTCAATAAACTTCACGCCCAGCGGAACGCACAAGTCTTGTACCCTCTCGTTGATGCCAATGACCTTACTGAGCGAGTGGTCACTGCATTCATTCGCGGTAAAATACCCATTAACATTCCCCTGTCTGTCTTCAGTTTTAGATCATCCGCAAGAGACATGATCTCGGTGATGATCCCTTCTGTAAGACCTACCCCACCGCCTTTGAGGAACAGGTCATTGCCACCCGAGAGAGAGAGAGAGAGAGAGAGAGAGAGAGAGAGAGAGAGAAGAGGAAGCCTCAAAGACCTTTCGGTCCACTCTGGGAGGTTCCTGTTATTAAACAAGTTTATTTTTCTTTCAACTATCCTAGCAGTAGTAGAAAACTGGATAGAAAAGTAGAAGGCTCTCTCCCCACCCTCCGCTCCCTCCCTGCCAGAGGCAGGTACGGAAAAAGGTTGAAGAAAATACCTTGACCCTGGAAAAGTAGCCAAGGAAATTTTACAGGAAAGTGGAGAATATATAAATAGCTCTATATTTAGCTTGCTCACAGAGACACCGTGCAAGCGAACTCCTGCAGAGTTTTCTTATGTTTTAATCTTAAACTATGAGAGTATTCAGTACTTTGTCTAGCCTATTTTTAAACACATTTACACTTTGACTGGAAACAACCTCTGAGGGAAGTTGGTTCCAGATATTAACTATTTTATAGGAAAAGAAATTTCCGCAGACAGAGGTCCTAAATGTCTTTAGTTCCAGTTTAAACCCATTATTTCTTGTCGGATTGGCATTAAGTGAGAATAAGTTTCTGTAATCTACCCTGTCTATTCCTTTGAGCATCTTGAAGACTTGAATAAGCTGACCTCGCAACCTCCTCGTCTCTAAGCTAAACAGATTTAGGCGCTCCAATCTCCGTTGGTAGCTTTGCATTCTCATTGAAGGGATCAATTTTGTAGCCCTTGCTTGTACTCTTTCTAACCTTTCTATGTCCTTCCTGAGGGATGGAGACCAAAACTGCGCACAGTATTCCAGTTGAGGTCTGACTAGAGAATTATAAAGAGAGATTACAGTCTCCTTGTTCTGAAACTGGAACTGTCTTTTAATATAACCTAATAATTTGAGAGAGAAGAGAGAGGAGGGAGAGAGGAGATAGAGAGGAGATAGAGAGGAGATAGAGAGGAGATAGAGAGGAGATAGAGAGGAGATAGAGAGGAGATAGAGAGGAGAGAGAGAGAGAGAATTATTTACACTTGGAAAATAATGGAGAAACTAGTCCCTAATCTTACTCTGAACCCTGTAACTCCACAAACAACGGTGGAAAGTAGAAAAAGAGACTGTGTCGTGTTCCCAAATTAAAGGCTAGACGGGGAACATCCTTAACCCTGAAAGAAAATAGTTTTGTTGTGAGAGGACCAAAACTGTTTAATCAGCTGCCCAAAGACCTAAAGAACACGAATGGTGCTGCGGTGGACATCTTCAAAAGAAGATTAGACGCCTGGTTCAGAACAATCCCCGATGAGCCGGGCGTACCTGGCTATGTGAGGTGGAGAGTACAAGAAACTAACTCGCTACTTCACCAGGCCAACTCGAGAGGAGGAGCGACAAGCTTGACCTTCGTGAACTGAGGAATCATCGCACGGAACCTTTGAAAGGTATATATGTACAGGGTGGCCCGTTTGGATATGGATAAAATAAAAACGCTGTGAGAATCTACCGAGAAGTGATACACCGCTCATCCGTTGCACGTGTGGTGATAAAATGTGGGAGTTTGTAATAGGCTATGCCATCCACTGCCAGACGTACGAGCGCCATCTGTTGTCAGACTTATGAGACACATGCCACTTTCGAAAATGGCGGCGAATGCACAACAACGTGCGAAGTGTGTCATTTGGTTTGCTAAGTTTAAGAGTGTGACAGCGGTACAGCGTGAGTTTTGCCGTGTGTATGGTGTTCGAAATCTCGTAAATACGATTCCATAGTGCAGTGGTACCGTACATTTGAAAAAACGGTGTCTATCACTAAACCACATGTAGGGGGTCGTAAGAATTAGCCTCTCGTTATGACCTCTGTCGTGTCCGGAAGAGGGGTCATGTTGAAGACTAATTAGGCTTGTCATAATCTACTATTTTTGTGGGTATTGTTTGCCAAATATTAAACTATACAATGTTACTGTTTCCATTTCACATAAATTTTATTTTATCCATATCCAAACTGATCACCATATATATATATATATATATATATATACACCTTATGTTGTTTCGTGCGTTGGTCTCTCTTCACACGGAGGTCAAGCTGGTGGCCCCGCCTCTAGGTCTGGCCTGGTGGAGGAGCGAGTTGCTTTCTTTCGCTCTCCACCGTACATAGCCAGGCACGCCCGGCTCATCTGGTACTGTCCTGAGCCAGGCATCCAGTCTTTTCTTGAAGACTTCAACTTTGACCCCGTTACGTTTCTGAGGTCCTTAGGAAGCTGGTTGAAAGGTCTTGGCCCCCTGACAACCAAGCTATTTTCCTTCAGGGTTGAGGAGGTCCCTTGTCGGGCCTTTAATTTGGGAACACTACACATTCTGCCTTTCCTATTTTCCAGTGTTGTTTGAATGGTAATTGGGTTTAGTTTTAGGTTTGGTACCAGTTTTTCGATCATTTTCCATATGTAGATTATGATGTACCTCTCTTCTTCTTTCCAGTGAGTACAGATTTAGTTTACGTAGTCTTTCCCAGTAGTTGAGTTCTTTGCAGCCATCAATCTTGGCTGTGAAATGCCTTTGCGTTTCTTCTAGTTTATTAGTTTCTTCCTTTTTATATGGGGACGTCAAAACTGAGCAGTATTCAAGTTTTGGTATAATCAGTGTTTTCAGCAGGGGAATCATTACTGTCCTGTCCCTTCTCTTGAACGTTCTTAGAACCTGTCCGGCGACTCTTTTTGCTTTATTTATCGCTATCTGATTTTGTGTTTCGAATTTCGCATCATCTGTCATTATTATCCCGAGATCAATCGCTTTCATGCTTCTCTGAATTTCCTGTCTATCTGGAGCATAATATGCAGTCTGTTTAAGTTCCTCTTTTCTACCATATCTCAAGAGCTGAAATTTCTCGGCGTTGAATGACATGTTGTCTTCTGACCATTTGTATATTTTGTTCGTGTCCCTCTGCAAGGCCTCCACGTCATGTACATCGCTGATTTTTCTGCTGATCTTTGTATCGTCTGCAAAGGATGTTACTATACTATTGCTGTTTACTCCGCTGTCTATGTTAGCATGATAATGAACAGGAGTGGGGCCAGTACTGTCCCTTGTGGTACTGAGCTGCGTACTTCCGATTCTGATGATGATATACCTTGAATTTTGACGACCTGCAGACGATCACTAAGGAAGTTGTAGATCCATTTTCCCACTTTGCCTGTTATTCCCATGTCTTTAATTTTATGTGCTATTATACCATGGTCACATTTATCGAAAGCTTTAGCAAAATCTGTGTATATAACATCGTAGTTGTCATTGCCTTCCAATGCATCTAGGATATTGTTGTAGTGCTCTATTAGTTGTGATAGGCATGATCTACCTGATCGGAATCCATGCTGATTTTCGTTGAATCTTTCCCGTGTCTCCAGGAAATCATAAATTTTCTCTCTAACTATTCTTTCAAATACTTTGGTGAGGTGGGACGTCAAAACACTGATCTATAGTTCTTTGCTTGAGATCTGTCCCCTCCTTTATATATAGGGACAATGTTTGCTCTTTTCAAGATGCTCGGTATTTCCCCAGAGTCTAGGGATCTTCTCCATACAGTATAAAGGTGTAGCTATTTCATTTTTACAGTTTTTAATCAATAATGCGTTCCAATTGTCCGGACCTGCAGCTGAATGTAGTTTCATTTGTCCTATAGCTCTCGCTACATCTTCTGGTGTAAAATCAAAGTCTGTTATATACTCTCCTTGCAATTCCTCTTCAAAGAATGCATTTACGTCAGGTATCGCTTTGTCACTTTTTGGGGTACTGAAAACTGATTCATATTGAGCTCTCAATGTATCAGATATTTCTTTTGGATCGTCGGTTAGTTCATTATTTCCCGTCCTTAAGGGCCCAATAGCGGTGCGCGTTTTTGTTTTCCTTTTTGCATAGCTATAGAAGTATTTTGGACTTTCCTTTATTGCTTCTACCGCCTTTTCCTCTTCCCTCTCTGTATGGTCCTTAATCAGGGCTTGTATTTCCCTATCGATACCCTCCAGTTTTTCTTTTATTGCTTTCCTGTCATTATCTCCGCAGTTACCTAACTTCGCCTCCACTCTCTTTCTTTTGCGGAATAGTCTTCTCTTTTGCCTTTCTAGCCAGCTCCTCTTTCCTTTTGGCTGTGATTTCGGAGCATATTTTTATAAAATTCTCAGCGTTTTTTCCCCCAAGGTTGTTAGCATTTCTTCAGTTGTTTTATTCTCGAAAATTGTTCTCCATTCTATTTGGGCCATGTGCGATCTGTTTGCTTCCCAATTTATAGTCTTCGAGTTTAAGTTAAAGGCCCTGAATTTACTTCTTTCCACAATATGTGTATTGTCTTCTAATGCTGCCGTCATATTTGTTGATATCTCGATTAAGTTGTGGTCTGAGATAATGGTTGGGGTTATTTTTATATCAGCAATCCAGTTCGTGTTATTCGTGAATACCAGATCCAGGCAGTTATTTTTTCTGGTATTTTCTGTTATCTCCTGTGTCAGCATAAACTCGTTTGTGAGAGCCATCAACATTTTTGCTTGTTCCTGGTCTTCTCTTGTGCCCCCCTTGTCCTGGTGAATATATATATTCCTATTCACCTTTTTGTATTTTATAAATGGGAAGTTAGTCTCCGCAGATCATTGTATTGGGGGATGGAGGGTTTATGGCCTTTATTAGCTTTCTAATGTCATCAATGGCCTCCGAGAATTTTTCGGTTCGGGTGCTTGGAGGTCTATAGATGACTATTACTATCAAGTTTAGTTTTTCTATTTTCACTGCTAGGAGTTCCACATAGCTGTGATTTACTTATTATCGTCTCTGTCATATGACCTTCCTGTACATATATAGCACAGCCACTTTTCCGTCCCGTCGTTCTATCCGCTCTTAGTAAGTTGAAGCCCTCTATATTTATCTCTTTCTTATCAATACAATGTTCGCAGTTTTCACAATTTCCTTGGCAATCTTTAAAATGAGTTTCTGTGAGGCATGCGATGTCCGCCCTTGTTTCGTCCATAAATCCTTTCAGGTACGAAACCTTATTGAGTGATTGGTTTGGTCTTATTCCTTGAATATTAGCCAGGACAATTTTTATGTTCTCTGTTTTTCGTTGCCCCTTGTGCATTTCAAGTTCGTTTTCCTTCGATATCGCTTGATTCGTTGCTCTATGATCCTCCGAAAGAGATCCGTTTCCTCCTACTTGTATTGGTAGCTTCTTGCCCGGTAGCGATTTGGCTCGGGGGTTTCCAGCTGTGTTAACTGCATGTGGATGACATTTAGCATTCGTAAGGTGTCTGCGATGTTGAAAAATTTTCTTGTTCGCTTATTGTGTTCCTATTGTTCCTATTGTTATTTTTATTCCTATTGTCATTTAAACTTTTTCCTTTGTTCGTTGAGTCCGTCGGGAGATGTTGATAGTAGCATTTATTCCCAAATTTGCAGGTTCCATATTTTGCGTAAGTTCTGCAAATGTCCGGGTGGTAGAATTTACATCCGTCTCTAAATTTACAATGACCATTATTATAGAAGAAATTGCATATTGGGGGATGTTCATATATACACATTGTCCTCTTTTAAATCTGCAATTATCTTTTATATAATACCTGCATATAATTCCTTCCCCATATTTACTCTTGGCTTTTGTTTTTCGCTCCTTATTGGGGGACAGTTTTACTTCGTTTACTTGACTGCCCTCTTGTCTTGTCCTATTTGTGCTAGTTGTGTTTGTGTTCTTCGTTGCCCTTATGCTGTGTGTTGTCTTTACACTCTTTGTCGCCTGTGTGTTTCGGCCTCGTTTTGTGACGGTATATTATATATATATATATATATATATATATATATATATATATATATATATATATATATAATATATACACAAACTCAGAATGGTTCCTGAGAACATTATATGTTAAACACAGACCGTGCATGGAACAAGGAACTCTTCTGGGAAAATTAAATCCACTATAGTCCGAATAAGTAATGGTAAATGACAAATACCATAGTTTTTTTCCTTTTTCATGATTTTAGCCCGACGTGGGCAACGGGTCTCTCGCAAAGAGATCCCATAAATATAGCTTCCCCACCAGCTATCTGCAAAGCAGACAGGATCCAGCTTTGGGACGTGGATCTAGGGTTTAAAGCAAACCTAGATCCCTACACTCAGAACCTCTATATAAGTAAAAGACTCGTTGCATTCACGTCGTGTTGAATAAATCAAAGAAAAAGGGGGTAACTATTGTATTTTTAGCCAAAAAAAACAAAACTTAAACCTCAACCGGGACATTGAGCGTCCACTTTTCAAGGCACGAAACACGTCCGTTTAGTATACACAAACTCAGAATGGTTCCCTGAGAACATTATATGTTAAACACAGACCGTGCATGGAACAAGGAACTCTTCTGGGAAAATTAAATCCACTATAGTCCGAATAAGTAATGGTAAATGACAAATACCATAGTTTTTTTCCTTTTTCATGATTTTGGCCCGACGTGGGCAACGGGTCTCTCGCAAAGAGATCCCATAAATATGCAACGAGTCTTTTACTTATATAGAGGTTCTGAGTGTAGGGATCTAGGTTTGCTTTAAACCCTAGATCCACGTCCCAAAGCTGGATCCTGTCTGCTTTGCAGATAGCTGGTGAGGGAAGCTATATTTATGGGATCTCTTTGCGAGAGACCCGTTGCCCACGTCGGGCTAAAATCATGAAAAAGGAAAAAAACTATGGTATTTGTCATTTACCATTACTTATCGGACTTAGTGGATTTAATTTTCCAGAAGAGTCCTTGTTCCATGCACGGTCTGTGTTTAACATATAATGTTCTCAGGGAACCATTCTGAGTTTGTGTATACTAAACGGACGTGTTTCGTGCCTTGAAAAGTGGACGCTCAATGTCCCGGTTGAGGTTTAAGTTTGGTTTTTTGGCTAAAAATACAATAGTTACCCCTTTTTCTTTGATTTATTCAACACGACGTGAATGCAACGAGTCTTTTACTTATATAGAGGTTCTGAGTGTAGGGATCTAGGTTTGCTTTAAACCCTAGATCCACGTCCCAAAGCTGGATCCTGTCTGCTTTGCAGATAGCTGGTGAGGGAAGCTATATTTATGGGATCTCTTTGCGAGAGACCCGTTGCCCACGTCGGGCTAAAATCATGAAAAAGGAAAAAACTATGGTATTTGTCATTTACCATTACTTATTCGGACTATAGTGGATTTAATTTTCCCAGAAGAGTTCCTTGTTCCATGCACGGTCTGTGTTTTAACATATATATATATATATATATATGAAAATTATTTCACGAAGGTAAACACGTGAAAAATATTATGATGAATAAAACCACGAAGGAAAGGAAACACAAAATGGTGCTCAAGCGCTTTCGTCTAATGACATCCTCAGGAACACTGAAGTACATAAAAAGGTTAAGCCTATATAAGGTTACAGAAAGAAAAAAAGAAAAAAATAAATAACACACACACACACATATATATATATATATATATACATACATCTCTATATATATACAAATACATACATACATACATATATATACAATAAACAGAGAAGTAAAAATAATAAAAAATAAAAAATAAAAACCTTAAAGGATTACCAGTGAGGCGTACAGATTGTAAGGAAAAAATATCGATTTTTAGCACAAGATCAAATGGATTATAAAAATACAAATTTATACTGGAACTCTGCCGGGTTTTAACACAATGCTGCCTATGGTCAGGTTTCGATATATATAAAAAAAATAAAATGCAAATTAAAAGTTAATCGATTTTAGCACAAGATCAAATGGATTATAAAAATACAAATTTATACTGGAACTCTGTCCGGGTTTTAACACAATGCTGCCTATGGTCAGGTTTCGATATATATAAAAAATAAAATGCAAATTAAAAGTTAATAAAGTAGAAGACAAGTTTACCAAAGATTTAATGTTTTACCCTTCTTATCTAAATCTGTTTTAAAGGAATTCAACATAACAGGATCGAGTTGAAAAAGACCTTTGCTTATGTTGAAGTTATTTGAAGTTGGATAATGGCAGACTCAAGAATATTTCTATTAACAATGTTGCTTGAATGGAATAAAACTGAAGCATTATTCCAATCAATACAGTGGGCTAACTCTGACAAATGGACAAAAAGGGCACTGGACAACTGTCCTGTTCTAACGGAATATTCCGTTAGAACAGGACAGTTGTCCAGTGCCCTTTTTATCCATTTGTCAGAGTTAGCCCACTGTATTGATTGGAATAATGCTTCAGTTTTATTCCATTCAAGCAACATTGTTAATAGAAATATTCTTGAGTCTGCCATTATCCAACTTTCAAATAACTTCAACATAAGCAAAGGTCTTTTTCAACTCGATCCTGTTATGTTGAATTCCTTTAAAACAGATTTAGATAAGAAGGGTAAAACATTAAATCTTTGGTAAACTTGTCTTCTATTTTATTAACTTTTAATTTGCATTTTATTTTTTTATATATATCGAAACCTGACCATAGGCAGCATCGTGTTAAAACCCGGACAGAGTTCCAGTATAAATTTGTATTTTTATAATCCATTTGATCTTGTGCTAAAAATCGATTAACTTTTAATTTGCATTTTATTTTTTTTATATACTGTATATCGAAACCTGACCATAGGCAGCATTGTGTTAAAACCCGGCAGAGTTCCAGTATAAATTTGTATTTTTATAATCCATTTGATCTTGTGCTAAAAATCGATATTTTTCATTACAAATCTGTACGCCTCACTGGTAATCCTTTAAGGTTTTAATTTTTAATTTTTTATTATTTTTACTTCTCTGTTTATTGTATATATATGTATGTATGTATGTATGTATGTATTTGTATATAATGTATGTATGTATGTATGTATGTATTTGTGTATATATATGTATGTATGTATGTATGTATGTATTTGTATATATATGTATGTATGTATGTATGTATGTATTTGTATATATAGATATGTATGTATATATATATATATATATATATATATGTGTGTGTGTGTGTGTATGTATGTTATTTATTTTTTCTTTTTTCTTTCTGTAACCTATATATAGGCTTAACCTTTTTATGTACTTCAGTGTTCCTGAGGATGTCATTAGACGAAAGCGCTTGAGCACCATTTTGTGTTTCCTTTCCTTCGTGGTTTTATTCATCATATACTATATATATATATATATATTATATGCGATGAATAAAACACGAAGGAAAGGAAACAGAGAATGGTGCTCAAGCGCTTTCGTCTAATGACATCCTCAGGAACACTGAAGTACATAAAGAGTTACAGCCTATATATGGGTTACAGGAAAAAAAAAATATATACAGGGCGTCCCAAAAAAATGTATACACACTTTAACAGCTGATAGCTCAATTGATGTTTCTTTCTTTCCAAGTTAAACCCATTAGAATTAATAATGGCAGTCAGACTAAGCTTTGAACAAAGGAAATTCATTCTAAAATGCTACTGGAAGTGTGAAAACGCAGTTGAAGTGCAAAGACAGTTTAGGAGGGAGTTTCAAACAGATCCACCAACGCGACTTACCATGACTGGAATTAGAGATAAGTTTGAAGCCGATGGAACTGTTCAGAATGTCCACAAGAAGCGTTCCGGAAGACCACAGACATCGACAAGCCCCACAAAGCAAGAAAGAGTACTGGAAACGTATCACCAAAGTCCAAGAAAATCTGTGCGGCAAGCGAGTCGTGAGGTAGGAATTTCAGAATCGTCTGTCCAACGCATTTTGAAGCGCTGTCAATGGAAAAGTTACATTCCAAGATTAGTCCATGCTATTAATGAAGATGATGATGATCCGGACCGAAGAGTGGAGTATTGCGAGTGGTACTTGGCACGATGTGGATGTGGATTGGACGAAGGGGTTTCGTAGAATACCCTCCGCGTTCACCAGACCTCACACCACTAGACTTTTTTTATGGGGATACTTAAAAGACAAAGTCTACGCTATAAAACCTGCAACAGTCGCTGAATTGAGAGCAGCCATTGAACGAGAATGCACACAAATACCAAACGAAATGTTTCGTGATGTTTGCGATTCCATTGCTTCGCGTTATCAGCAGTGCCTGGACCAGAACGGACGTCAGTTTGAAAACAGGCGTTGACAAAACAATTAAATAATGTCTGTAGATTCTATTACATTTTGAAAATGAAATGTATTTTAATAAACACTGCCTTTATAATTATTTAAAGTGTGTATACATTTTTTTGGGACGCCATGTATATATATATATACAATAAACGGAGAAACAAAATTAAAGGATGCGATGCGATGATGTTTGGCTGATGATGTTCTATGTTCGTTCCTACAAACGTAAATGACACCAAATTTAATATGTACACAGTATACTGTATATATATATATATATATATATATATATATATATATAATATTCCCACAAGGGGGTTCTAAGCTCGTGCTCTTGAGTGCTCTTTCACGTGCGCCCTCCCGGTCCTATCACCCAAGGATGATGGGGCTCGACCCTGCAGTCCTTGTCATCCTTGGTCTTTTCCACTTCGACTGTCCCCTCCACCCTTTGTTTTTCCTCTGTCTTTCCTCTCACTTTTTCTTTGTTTTTCCGCCGAGATATGCACTTTTAAATAGAGGTGAATCGGTTCTTCCCGAACTTAAAAAAAATATATATATATGTAGTATATACAGGATATACAGTATATTGTTCAGTACTCACAAGCCCATACAGAAAACGAGACATTGCGAACATTGGAGCTATACAAAGTACTTTTACGTCTAAGATAGAGGAAACGGAAAGTGAAGACTACTGGTCTCGACTACAATCCCTGAAACTCTACTCTCTCGAAATAAGACGCGAGCGGTACACAATAATATACATATGGAAAATACTTGAGGGCTTTGTTTCGAACCTTAGAAATGAAATAGAAACAAACTTGAATGAGAGAGGAGGCAGATTTTGTACTGTCCCAGCTGCGGTGTGGCAAGGGGCCATGAAAACGAGGATGGAAAATACCCTCAGAATACGAGGCCCAAAGTTTTTCAATGCCCTGCCAAAAGAAATGAGGAATCTCCAGCACACCGACCTGAATAACTTCAAGAACCAGCTGGACAGATTCATGTGCAAAGTCCCTGACTAGTTGGCTACGAGGGCAGGAGGAGATCAAACAGCAATTCCCTCCTTCACCAAATCCCGCAAATGGAGAGACCTTCCCCTTCCAGTCCCCCCCCCCCTCCATAGGTTGTGTTTCGGGGGACTTTCGCTGCGCAAGCCGCAGCAGGTTTTCTAATATATATATACACACGAGTATATATGATATATATTATTATTTGTGTGTGTGTGTGTGTGTGTGTGTGTGTGTGTGATAAATGTGAATAAATGTTCATGTAAAAATTTTAAAAAAATAGTCTTTCTGTAAATAAAAATTATAGTTTTGTTTACAAACACTAAATAAAATAGGTTCCCTATAAATTCAGTCGGTTGTGAAGAGCTTTTGTCTACAAACAGAGTGAATTAACAGAGTTTTAGCAGTACTGCGTAAATAAGTAAGAATAACTGTGTTAATGTTAAAATCAATACTATTGTATTTATTCATTTACTTATTTATTTACAATCAGCAGAATGAAGGTAATACGCGAATAATTGAAAATTACACTCTGAAAGGGTCGGGGATTATGGATGTACAGGGTTGGTATTTGAGCAAACAAACATTTCGTAAATATTTGAAATAGAAAAATATTATTTGAGATCATTATTTCGTCATTTTAAATGTTTAATTAAGTACGAAATGTTTAGCTAAATGTCGATTCCCATTTTAGAATGTGGCATCTGTATTTTAAGAGAGAAAGTTTAATCACAAAAGACTGTATTGAAACGTGTATATACAGTGTGATTCTTTAAATATGTCCTATTATCTCAATGGATAACTTACGTTCGTGAAATTTTGAACGATTATTCTGTAAGGATGATTTTTGTTTCCACCCCTACGAGACACGTGCTCAAAGTATCCTCCCCTTTGTGGGTACGTGACGAATCCAGGCAGTGTAAGTTCTTATCGCAGCCTCTACTGCGTGAGCTTTCGATCAATCTTTATTGACATACCGATGGACCAAAAGGTTTATCTCAGTATCTTCATTTCATTTCCAATGGACGAAGAAGACACTGATGCGGTCGAAATTTGGTTTCAATAGGATGGCACGATACCTCGTACAGCAAATATCGTTTTGAACATTTTAACTTCTCGACTGAAAGTTCTATCTTCCATCCCTTTCCCACTTCACGACTGTGGTGTTGTATGGTCTTCTTCGTCACCCGTGATTTATTCTTATGGGGATATCTACAGAACAGGGTCTTCAAAGAAACTCCAAAAGGACAATGGAAACTTTAAAAGCAGCGATTGAACGTGAAACCCACTCCATTTCTACCGAAACCCTGTAGGCCCTGACAAGAAATTACACTACCCGATTCGTTACATAACGAAGGGGTAGGGGTAGGGGTGGGGGGTGGACATTGAGCATGTTGTGCATCCATAAAAAAGAAAAAAAACTCCCCTTCTTCCGCAATAATCGTGCAAAGTGTCATGAACGCAAGTTATTATATTGATTTTTAATTTTCTTTTTAAATGTGGCATAATTAAAGAATTCTCTCTCTCTCTCTCTCTCTCTCTCTCTCTCCTCTCTCTCTATATATATATATATATATATATATATATATATATATATATATATATATATATATATATATATATATATATATATATATATGACTGTCGTATAAAAATTAACTACAGAAATATATACGACTATGTAATGCAAATGAGGAATACTTAAATCAGAAGGGAAGAGCGATTGAATCGCAGAGATCACAAATGGAGATTGTCTTCAAAGGAATACAGAATGTCTTCAGTAAAAGGAGCTACTTTATTCACTCTTGGAAACTGCCAACAGTTTTATCCTATTTATGCCCCGGTTTTTTTTTTTCGTAGGTTTTTAAAGATTTCAAGAGGATAGGAAGGTTTTGAGAATGTTTGAAAGATAGTTTTTTTGTAATGTTTATATAGGTGCGTTAAGTACGAGGTTTTGGGGATTTTTTTCAGAGGGGTTCGGAAGTATTTTAATAAAGGGTTAAAATACACTTTTACCTCCATTTAGAATGTCACAATTTCGAGAATTTAGTTAAATACGATTATAAAAAATCCACAATTAAAGTGAAAATGTTATGCTTGTATGCGGACTTGATGATGGTCATAGTTTGAACGAAAAAGACTTTATTATTCCTTTGACTTTGTATATAATTCTTGAAAAAATGAACGTTTTAGAAATTCGTGTACGTTTCGAGAATATTTTGGTGATAGTCTGAAAAAATATAGGAACTTCTTTGAAGATTTTCAAGGAAGCGAAAAATATTTTGAGAATTTCCAGACTTTTGTAGGTTTCAATTAAATTATTTATTTATTTTGGTTATAATTTGCGTGTTTCAAACAAAAGCTTCTAAGGGGGTTTGACAATTTTGATATTGTTTTTTTTTACAAAATAGTTAAAATAGTTTCCGGAATAATTTAAGATCGAATTTTTTTTGAGATTTTGGAAAATATTTTCAGAGACAGATTCAGTATACGATTTTTATGTACGAGTATTTTATTTCATTATATATATATATATATATATATATATATATATATATAATATACACACAGGGCAGGGTGACCCAACAGTCCTAATCTATTTTACTGAAATAATAGTATTTTAGGATAGAAATGTAGTAACGTAATTAGATGTATGTTTATTTATCAAGCTTAGGTCTAAGATTCAACGTGAGCACCATCAGTGTGTCTGCAAATCTCAAATCTGTCCACTGCATTGCGGAACACATTCTCAAGCATCTCTGGGGTTATTTTAGCGACTGCCGCGACAATCCGGGTTCGCAGATCCTGCAGGTCTGTAACTCTTGTTTTGTAAACCTCAGACTTTATAAAGCCCACGTAAAGAAGTCTAATGGTGTTAAATCCGGAGATCGTGCTGCCCAGGGCCTGTTTCCACCACGTCCAGTCCAGCGATTTGGTAAGAGCTTACCAAGGTACGCTCGAACGATGTTTGCATAGTGACATGGAGCGAATGCCCTCTGAACGAAGCTGGGGTTCAAGAAACTACTGAAGCATGTCAAGATTAATTGGCCCTGTTACCGTAGCTCCTGCAAAGAAAAGAGGTCCGTAAATCTTCAATCGTGTCATACTCAACCAGACATTAACTTTATGAGAATCTCTCCCCCATTCCTAAAACTCGGTTCGTTTTTCACTATCCCAGATACAGCAATTATGTCGATTAACTTTTCTGCATATGTGGAATGTCGCCTCATCACTGTCGCTGAAGAGAATGTGGTTTAATAAGTTTTCGGTATGAATTTTTTTAATTTTGTGCACATGGCGGATCGTCTTGGATAATCCTCTTCGTGTAACTCGTGTAGCACCTGAATATGGTAACTTTTCTTTTTTAATGTGGATTTTAAAATCCTTAGAACGATCGTTTTTGGTATGCTCAGTCTACGTGATGCTGTGCGAGTTTTCATTCTAGGATTTATTTCAAAAACATCTCTTACCAATTTAACATTTTCTTGAGAGGTACCTGGACGTCCAGATCCTGCCTCATCATGAACAGATCCTGTTCTTTTAAATTTATTGACCAGCTCGCGAATTGCTTTGTCTGTAGGTCCTGGTTTGTGGAATCTGCCTTCGAATTTTTCTCTTTCTTTGCACTTTTCCCCTTGGATACGTAGTGTTACTACCATCACACGTTCTTGTACACCCATCATCATCTATGGCCTGTGGAAAATAAAATAGAAATATAATTATTTCAGCAAAATAGATAGTGACTTTTGGACCACCTTGTATATAGGCGTTCAAGAAAGAACCAAGTATTTTTGTTTTCTAATAACTATTTGTGTGTGCGAGTTACTGTACAATATCCATTTTTACGCCAGTGAATTTTGGAATTTGGATTTTTTTTTTTAATGAAAAACATTCAATATGATCACCACTGGCCTTAATAATCGGATTTAAACGTTCTCTGAAAATTTGAACAATTCGTGCTGAAGTAATTTCTAACCGTTACCCAGGAAGATTTGGATAGGGAATCCCCAGTACTGCTCTGACCTTAATCTTTGCGATTATTTTTTTGTGAGAATAATCCAAGTACAGTTAATCTGCCACAAAATGAAATCGCTCCTGTAACAAATTTAATTTTGAATATAAGAAGTCCTTAATTATTGTCAGGGTGGTTTTTTTTAACCGAAAGGTATGGTAAAAATTATCGTTCCTTTATAATGAAAAAAAAGTGATCTATTTTGACAAGTAATAAGGAGCCAAACGGTTTAAAATCATCGTCATTTTGAACTTTAATCTTTAAAGTGTACGGTATTAAATGTCCAAGAGTAAAATCTGTGTAATGATAAACATCAATTCTGATTTTTGATATGAAATTATTTTTAATGTAGAAACCTAAGCTGATTTTTTTTCTTTTCCGAAAATCGAAAGTGACGTGTTTTCTGCTTTTTAAACTTCTTTAGCTCATGTGTCTACATAAAGAAATTGGTTTTATATTTGCTAATTTTTTAACTTCGCGTTTGACTTCTTTCAATTTATGATTCGAATTTTTAAATTTTTATTTTAATATTGATGGTTGTTTTTCATTTTGACTTTCATTTTGAAAAACAATAAAAAATTAAAAGTAAAAAAAAGTACATATTCAAATTCGAAGACATCGAGTCAAAATTTAGTGTTGAAGTCAACGGCAGAATTCAAAGTCAGAGTTACACTTTGACGTCAGAGTTAAAATTCAAAGTCGATGTTAAAAGTTGAAGTGAAATTCAAAATTCAGAGCGAGTCATGATTAGTTATAAGTAGCCAAGATAATCAAAATCCAATAAACAACTTCAGTTGGTTGGTAACAGTTATTTTACCCTCCTTTTTTGGATGTGGATTGGGAACTGAAAATTTTGTAAAATACTTGTCAAAATAAATTCACAAATTAGATTTTTAAGGCTAAAAATAAAACCTATTCATCAAGAATTTTTATTTCAGAATATGTATATGTATGTACGTACTTAAAAATTTATATATATATATATATAATATATATATATATATATATATATATATATTAGGTCATCCCATAAATAATGCGGCATTTTTTAATTTTTTTTTTTTTCAATGTTTATAATTATTTTAAGGATAGAAATCAAACAATTCTTTGAAGTTATTTATATTTAAATAAATATTTATTTAAATATAAATAACTTCAAAGAATTGTTTGATTTCTATCCTTAAAATAATTATAAAAATTGAAAAAAAAAAATTAAAAAATGCCGCATTACTTATGGGATGACCTAATATATATATATATATATCGGGTGGCCACAAAAAAACTTTACTTAATTCAAAGTTTAATAACTGCAACAATTCAAAACTTATGCGATTGAGCTTTGGCACACATTAACAGATGGTTATAATCTATAATTGCTGGAATTTTCAAATATGTAGGTTCTATAGTTTTGTTACAGTGAACAATTTAAAAGCATATGTCTAAAAATAGCATGCCGAAGAAAATGAATTTGAACTTAACAAAATTTACTTAAACAAATGGTCAATGTGACCACCTCCCTGTTGGTAAACTGCCCTCAATCGCTTCTTCCACGAGGAGATGCACTTCCGAACCTCATCTAAGGTGATATCCTCCCATGCTCTACTGATTTTCTCCTTAAGTTCATCTTCGGTGAATTTGTCTTTCTGGCTGCCGTAAACCTTCACCATGAGGGAATCCCATACTGAATAGTCCATCGGATTACAGTCGGGAGACTGAGGCGGCCATTCATCCTTTTTGATGAAATTAGGGGTCTCTTGCTCTAGATGATTTTGGGTCGCTCGGCTTGTATGGGCGGGTGCCCCATCTTGCTGGAAAATGTAGGCCTCATCAGGATACAGCTGACGACAATCAGGAAGTAATCCATTATCTAACAGGTTGATGTAGCGCTCAGAGTTAACTTTAGTTTCGTTTGTGGCAATAAAATGAATTCGTGTTTTCCCCTTCCATGAAATTCCCGCCGATACCATTACTTTTCTGCTGAATCGTGAGGTTTCATGATAAAGCCTGGAGGGAGGAATGTCCTTTTTCCTTGAACCATAAACCCTGTAATTTTGCCTGTTTTTGGCCACCTCCAACGTGAAATCCTTTTCGTCTGTAAACAGAACTTTTTGCACGTCTTCAGCTGAGTAGCGTTCATATAGGGATTTACAGCGGGTCTTTCTACGCTGTCTTACATTCTGATCACGCCGAGAAACTCGAATTCTCTTGTAGGCCTTCAATTTCAAACGTTTTACAATCCCTTGTACAGAGGAGCGAGAAATCCCAAGGTCGTACGCAATCTGTCTCTGGGAGCGATGAGTTCCTGGTGTATTCTCCTGGGATTGAATCAGTTCCTCCACGGCAGCCTTATTTTCTTCTGTTGAAACACTTTTGGGCCTGCCGCTGCCGGGTTTTCTAGCTGTTGATCCAGTATCCAGTATCCTTTATCTTTCTTATTAAGTTATAAACACTTTGACGAGTCCAGTTCTTTGCGGGAAATTCTCGGACAATCCTATTTCCATTCCAACCTTTTTCCTTGACACATGCTTCTATGATGGCTTTATCACTTTTACTTAACGTCATGCTGGCGGGGTTTTAGCGGAAAAATAAAAGAAAGCAAATTCACATTAGGTTTAGCCTACGCCAGCGCGCGTGTCATACTACGCTACATTAGGTTTAGCCTACGCTAGCGCACGTACGTGTCAGATGCACACCAGGCATGCTATTTTTAGACATATGCTTTTAAATTGTTCACTGTAACAAAACTATAGAACCTACATATTTGAAAATTCCAGCAATTATAGATTATATGCATCTGTTAATGTGTGCCAAATCTCAATCGCATAAGTTTTGAATTGTTGCAGTTATTAAACTTTCAATTAAGTAAAGTTTTTTTGTGGCCACCCGATATATATATATATATGTTAAACACAGACCGTGCATGGAACAAGGAACTCTTCTGGGAAAATTAAATCCACTATAGTCCGAATAAGTAATGGTAAATGACAAATACCATAGTTTTTTTCCTTTTTCATGATTTTAGCCCGACGTGGGCAACGGGTCTCTCGCAAAGAGATCCCATAAATATAGCTTCCCTCACCAGCTATCTGCAAAGCAGACAGGATCCAGCTTTGGGACGTGGATCTAGGGTTTAAAGCAAACCTAGATCCCTACACTCAGAACCTCTATATAAGTAAAAGACTCGTTGCATTCACGTCGTGTTGAATAAATCAAAGAAAAAGGGGGTAACTATTGTATTTTTAGCCAAAAAAACCAAAACTTAAACCACAACCGGGACATTGAGCGTCCACTTTTCAAGGCACGAAACACGTCCGTTTAGTATACACAAACTCAGAATGGTTCCCTGAGAACATTATATGTTAAACACAGACCGTGCATGGAACAAGGAACTCTTCTGGGAAAATTAAATCCACTATAGTCCGAATAAGTAATGGTAAATGACAAATACCATAGTTTTTTTCCTTTTTCATGATTTTAGCCCGACGTGGGCAACGGGTCTCTCGCAAAGAGATCCCATAAATATAGCTTCCCTCACCAGCTATCTGCAAAGCAGACAGGATCCAGCTTTGGGACGTGGATCTAGGGTTTAAAGCAAACCTAGATCCCTACACTCAGAACCTCTATATAAGTAAAAGACTCGTTGCATTCACGTCGTGTTGAATAAATCAAAGAAAAAGGGGGTAACTATTGTATTTTTAGCCAAAAAAAACAAAACTTAAACCTCAACCGGGACATTGAGCGTCCACTTTCAAGGCACGAAACACGTCCGTTTAGTATACACAAACTCAGAATGGTTCCCTGAGAACATTATATGTTAAACACAGACCGTGCATGGAACAAGGAACTCTTCTGGGAAAATTAAATCCACTATAGTCCGAATAAGTTTAATGTTCTCAGGGAACCATTCTGAGTTTGTGTATACTAAACGGACGTGTTTCGTGCCTTGAAATGTGGACGCTCAATGTCCCGGTTGAGGTTTAAGTTTTGGTTTTTTTGGCTAAAAATACAATAGTTACCCCCTTTTTCTTTGATTTATTCAACACGACGTGAATGGAACGAGTCTTTTACTTATATAGAGGTTCTGAGTGTAGGGATCTAGGTTTGCTTTAAACCCTAGATCCACGTCCCAAAGCTGGATCCTGTCTGCTTTGCAGATAGCTGGTGAGGGAAGCTATATTTATGGGATCTCTTTGCGAGAGACCCGTTGCCCACGTCGGGCTAAAATCATGAAAAAGGAAAAAAACTATGGTATTTGTCATTTACCATTACTTATTCGGACTATAGTGGATTTAATTTTCCCAGAAGAGTTCCTTGTTCCATGCACGGTCTGTGTTTAACATATAATGTTCTCAGGGAACCATTCTGAGTTTGTGTATATATATATATATATATATATATATATATATATATATATATATATATATATATATTGATATATATATATATATAGATATATATAATATATAATATATATATATATAATATATATATATATATAATATTGTAATATATATATTATATATATTGAATATATATATTGATATATATATATATATATATATATATATTGATATATATATATATATTGATATGCCGTTCTCTTTTTAAAATTTATAGAATGAGGGGAAGCTAATGTATAACGCAAAGAATTGCGGATAAAATTTAGACCACATACAACACACGTCTAGGTTGTAAATTAGACCATATGTTGCTCAGCCTCGGGGCAGAAATATTGAAAAAAGTAATAAATGAAATTGAAAGGATATAATATATAAATAATAATTCATAAACACAGAAAAAAAGTTAATGAAATGCAAAATTTAATAGCGAAAAAGTTATTAATAATAGAGGGCAGACTTATTTATTTTTTATATTTACGCGACACTGATAGAATGCTTCTTAAATATCTTTGTTACACGAAATAAAAATTGTAAATGTTTCTTATTTCAATGCATTTTTTACTTATAGTTTTTACTATTTATTTATCTTTTTGTTTTGTTATTCATCATATTTTCGCTTCAACTCCCTAAATTAGGTCTGGCTTTGGATTTGTCTGGAAGGCGACGTGTCACTTGATTTTTACCTTTTTGTTTTTGAATTGTCCTATTTTTAAAATCTACTTAAATTAATAAAATTACGAAACTTTTATTTTCTTGGCTTCTTTGAGTCACGTTTTTGTTTATTTATTTATTTATGAATAATTTTCAATGTTCACTTCATTTCACCCCATTTTTATTCTGTTATTTTATTATTATTTTTTTTACGCAATTCCTTTTTTTGAATCATTTCTTTGATTTTTTTAATATTTTTTTTAACCGCCTTAATCAGTTTTTATGCTTTAAGTATTTGGATACTCGTTCGTTTTCAGTTTAACCATTTTATATTTTCTACTAGTTTCGTACTTTAAATTAATTAATTTATTAACTGTTTTCCATCCTAACTATTTTTCCGTTTTCCATTTTCCATTTCATCCTTTATTTTTCTTTACACTGAAAAAAATTGATTTTTTTTTAATCAAATATATTTAGTCAATGAATTTTTTGGGTTGGTGGTAAAATGCTCTGGTTTTCAGAGTCAGTTAATAGTTAATTTATTATGAATACATATTTGAAGATGTTTGAGCACGTAAAAATAATATAAGTCTATCGTTTAAAATATAATATTAGAAATTATTTACTCTGTGATAAAAAATTTTATTCATTCGCGAATAGTCGGTAATTATGATATTTAAATTCTATTGAATATTTCGAGTCGGTGGTTGAGATGTTAAATTGTATTTATTGGTCGGACTTTAGTTTTCAGAATCCGTTAACGCTTTTTTTATTACGTATACGGACATAAACATATTTGGGCATACGTGACCAAATCATTTAAGATAAAATAATTTGACGAAATATTTTTTTATTGTTTCGATCAAATATTTAATGGGTTATAATAAAAATTTTCTGTCATTCCAATAAAATTTTCTGTCAATTTAAACAAACCATTTTTCTTCCGTGTAAGATTTTTACCATTTTCAGCTTTTAAGATTTTCAGTATTAATCGTTTTCTATTCCAACAATTTTCATCCTGACACTTTTTCTATTTTCACTTTTTTAAATATTGTTTCTGCTTTAAGTTATCCATTTTCATTATTTCCCGCGTGAACCGTTTTCCGTTTTTTTTTTTTCCATTTTCTATATGAGCCTTTTTATGTTAATAACCATTTCTGGTTGAAACGTTTTCTATTCTTAAACCTCTTTTGTTTTGATAGTTTTTAACACGGTTTTTCTCTCTTTTTGAATCGTTTTGCGTTCTTAACCCTTTTGGGTTCCAGCCATTTTCCGATTTTAGCCACTTTTTAACATTTTCCATTTTAACTTTTCCTCGCGTAGGGGTCTTGCCTAAGCCTGAATAAAATCGTTTGACGTTACTCAAAATAAAATCAGTCAAGTGGACGATACGCGACAAAGGGTTAGTAAGACGACTATTTAAGCGTTTTCTGTTTTAACTTTATTCCTTTTAATTCTGTTTTGTTTTAAAGGTTTCCCGTTTAAACCGTTTTCTTTTTTACCATTTTCTGTTTTGATCGTTTTCCGTTTTTAACTCTATTTTTTCTTCTTCTTCGAGTCGTTTTCTGATTTTATCCATTTTTGTCGTGACGCCTTAAATTTTTAATCCTTTTCAGTTTTAATTCTTCTGAGCCTCTTCCGTTCTTTTAATTCTTATCTGCTTCAGATGTATGCCGTTCTCAATTTTCAATTCGCTTCATTTACAATTTACAACCTTTTTTTCCGTTGTAGTCGTTTACCTTCATTTTTTTTTTTTAAATAATCAACTTTTTAAACTTTTATCTTTTTTGACACGTGTTTCGTAACAATTTTGGTTTTTAATATTGCTTCCCTTATACCTCTATTTTTGTAGTACATATAAAATGCAATATTCTCAAGTAAGATTTCATATCAAAGGTAAAAAATATCGTACATTACGTACTATTCTTGAAGTGTCACCTAAAGTCTGTTTGATGTATGAAGTTGGCGCATGAAGTACCTTTGAAGTGAAATCAAACCCTTTGTGGAATAAAAGGGTACTTCGTAATTTTAATTACATCTGTCCTTAAAAGTACACAAGATATGTTATTTACAGATAGTGTTTATTTCTTGCTTATGAGTTTTTGCCTACACAATACACACACACGTTATATATATATATATATATATATATATATAGCGCCTCGGTGGTGTAGTGGTTAGCGTCACTGACTACGAATCCGGCGCGCAGCAAAACCCAGCTGTTCATCCTTCCACACAATAAAGAAAATGGTTGGTAGATAAATGGGTACCCTGGGTGGCCTAGTGGTTAAGACGCTGGGCTGCTGCTGGGGCGTGGTTCGGATTCCACGTTAAACTGTAGGTCTAAGGTGGAGTGAAAAGCTTGACTTTCGTCAGAATGAACAATTCGGGCGGAAGCTAACCATAGGTCAGTGGTACTCATTGCGCAGCTCGCGAGCCGCCCAATGAGTACCACTGCCATAGGTTAAAGGTTATATATATATATATAAATATAAAGTAAATTTTTTGCTTCTCATTTTGAAATTTAAGTCTCCCCTTATTGGGATGCATTTTCCATCATTTCCCTTGATTTCCCCTGTTCTCATTTTGTACCTTTTCCTTTAGGACAAAATTCTCTTTTTATCCAGCCCAATGACTTTCCTTTCATCTATTTTCTAAACCATTATATATATATATAATATATATATATATATATATATATATTATATATATATATATATATATATATATATATATATATATATATATTGTGTGTGTGTGTACGCGTTGGGGTGAAAATATCTATAACTTTGTTTTTATCCTTAAGCTTGTCATCTATTACTTTTTTTTTAGCCTTATATTTTTTTCTTTATATTTAAATTTTTTGTGCCCTTATTGCGTCTCCCTTTAATATATCTCACTTTTCGTCGAGAGTTGCAAAGTATTTCGTTTTTCTTTAATATATATGTATATTTGTAAAATCATCTTCCTACAAGTAGCGAAAGTTAACCCATTACACTTCTCCCCTTCTCCCCCGTCAAAAATAAAATGTAATAGAAATAAGAGAAAATTAAGTACGGACCAATTTGTATATTAAATTACTAAAGTTTTTGAGATTTTTCGTTTGTAGTTATTTAGTAAATGCTTTTGAAGTTCAACCTTTGTTTACAAAATCTCAGTTGGGATTTCTCCGAAACGAAGGAACGCAAGTTATTAGTTTAAAATGTGTTTGTCATTTGTTTACCTCTGTTGCACATAATTCGAGTTTTGTATCTGTTCTCTTGATTACTCTAAAGCTTTTCGTATTTCTATATGGCACTGTTAAATATAAAATGGTCCTCTAATATATATATATATATACCGTATATATATATATATATATATATATATATATATATATATATATATATATATATATATATATATATACCTTTAACCTTTCAAATGTTCTGTGCGATGATTCCTCATTTCATGAAGGTTAAGCTTGTCGCTCCTCCTCTCGAGTTGGCCTGGTGAAGTAGTGAGTTGGTTTCTTGTACTCTTCACCTCACATAGCCAGGTACGCCCGGCTCATCGGGGATTGTTCTGAGCCAGGCGTCTAATCTTCTTTTGAAGATGTCCACCGCAACACCACTCGTGTTCTTTAGGTCTTTGGGCAGCTGAATAAACAGTTTTGCTCCTCTCACAACAAAACTTTTCTTTCAGGGTTAGGGATGTTCCCTGTCTAGCCTTTAATTTGGGAACACTACACAGTCTTCCTTTTCTACGTTCAACCTTGTTTGGGGAGTTACAGGGTTCAGAGTAAGATTAGGGACTAGTTTCTCCATTATTTTCCAAGTGTAAATAATGGTGTATCTCTCTTTTTCTCCTTTCCAGTGAATATTGGTTCAATTCGCGTAACCTTTCCCAGTAATTTAGTTCTTTGCACCCATTGATCTTGGCTGTGAAGCTTCTCTGAATCCCTTCTAGATGTTTAATGTCTTCTTTTTTATATGGGGATGTTAGGACCGAGCAGTATTCCAATTTGGGTATGATCAGTGTTTTCAGTAGACGAATCATTATATTTTTATCCCTTCGTTTAAAAGTTCTCAGTATCTGCCCAGTTATTCTCTTTGCTCTGTTTACTGCTATCTTATTTTGTATTTCAAATTTCGCATCATCAGTCATTACAACCCCTAAATCTTTTACTTTAGAATTTCTCCGAATTTCCTGTCCATTTGGGGTATAATATTCCATGGATTTTAGGTCTTCTCTTTTTCCGTACCATAACAGCTGAAATTTCTCAGTGTTAAACTTCATATTGTTGTCTTCCGTCCACTTGCAGATTCTGTTCATGTCTGTTTGTAGAGATCCTATATCTTCTGGGTTTCTTATTTATTTACTGATATTTGTGTCATCGGCAAAGGATGTTACTGTGCTGTCTCTGGTAACGTCCTCATCTATGTCAGTTAGCATGATTATGAAGAGTAGTGGAACTAATACTGTTCCTTGTGGTACTGAGCTGAGGACCTCTGATTCTGATGAAGATACTCCTTGTACTGTAACGACTTGCCGCCGCTCACTAAGGGAATTATATATCTATTTCCCTACTTTTCCTGCTATTCCCACGTATTTCAGTTTATGTATTATGATTCCCTGGTCACACTTGTCGAACGCTTTGGCCAAAGTCTGTGTATATTACATCATAGTTTTCATTACTTTCAAGTGCATCAATAATGTTGTTGTAGTGTTCCATTAGTTGTGATAGGCATGATCTGCCTGACCGAAACCCATGTTGGTTATGATTTAATTTTTTCTGGGTTTCCATAAAGTCAGATTTTCTGTCTAACTATTCTTTCAAATATTTTAGTGAGATGTAAACGACACACTGGCCTATAGTTTTTGGCCTTGGATCGATCTCCTCCTTTATATATTGGGACTATATTCGCACTCTTCAGGATGCTCGGTATTTCTCCCGTGTCTAGTGATCGTCTCCATATCCAATATAGGGGCTCAGCGATTGCATTTTTGCAGTTTTTGATCACTGTGGCTTTCCATTTGTCCAGTCCTGCCGCTGAGTGTGCTTTTAGTTTCCCTATAGCTTGTGTAATATCATCTGTCGTAAAGTCGAAGTCCGTTATACTTTCCCCTCGTAGCTCTTCTTCAAAGAACGCGTTTCTATCGCATATCAGTTTGTTAGTTTTTGGGATACTGAAAGATGATTCGTACTGAGCTCTTAATATTTCGGATACTTCTGTTAGATAAAGTACTGTCTTCGTTTTTCAAAGGTCCGATAGTCGCATGGTTTTTCGACTGCCTTTTTGCAAAATTATAGAAGTACTTTGAGTTAACCTTTATCGCTTCTATATCGTCGTCGTCGTCTTTTTCTGTATGCTTCTGAATTAGTTCCTGTATGACGCAATCGATAATTATAATCTGCAGTTTATCATTTAATATTTTTCTGAGTTACTTAATTTCACAGTCACTCTTTTTCTTTTTCGGAACAATGACCCCTTTTGTCTCTCGAACCAGCTTCTCTTTCCTCTTTGTTGTATTTTTGGGACATGTCTTTCCACAATTTCCAGCGTCTTCTCCTCTAAGGTCATTAGCATCTCTTCCGTTGTCTTGGCCTCGAAAATGGTTTTCTAATCTATTACTTCCATACTGGATGCAACACCTTCCCAGTTTATAGATTTGGAGTGAAAATTAAAAATTTCGAATTTGTTTCTTTCTGTTGTTCGTGTTCTTTCTTTTCCTGTTGCTTTTATATTGGTTGCTATTTCAGTAATGTTGTGATCCGATATTATAGTTGAGGATATTTCTACATTATCAATTAGGTTGCTGTTGTTTGTGAATACTAAATCTAGGCAGTTGTTTTTTCTTGTGTTTTCTGTTATTTCCTGTGTTAACATAAATTCATCAGCTAGAGCTAGTAGCAGTTTTACCTGCTCCTGGTCTTCCCGTGTGCCTCCCTTGTCCTGTTGTATGCATATATTTTTTCCTATCCTTTTATATTTCATGAATGGAAAATTAAAATTACCACAGAGAAAAATATTTGGGGTTGGAGAGAGTAGATTTTTTTACCCAGTTTCTGACCTCTGTAATAGAATCTAAGATTTTTGAGGTTGGCGTGTTAGTACCATATTTAATTTTCCAACTATTGCTGCTACACATTTTACGTAGCTGTTTGAGGTACTTAGTCATTTCTGCCATATGCCTTTCGCGTGTGTAAATAGCACATCCTCCTTTACGTCTCACTGTTCTGTCTGCTCGGAGGATGTTATAGTTGTCAATTTGTATTTCTTCTTTGTCAATACAGAACTCAGTTTCCACAGTTCGCCTGGAAGTCTTTTAGATGAGTTTCCGTGAGGCATACAAAATCTGCTCCGGTTTTTTGCACGAGTCCTTTCAGGTATAAAATTTTGTCCGGGGAATGGTTTAATTTAAGGCACTGAATGTTGGCTAGGATTATTTTTATTTTTTCCCTTTCGTTTTTACATACTTGTGTTTCCGATTCATTTTTCAATGGTGGTGCTGATTTCGTTGCCTCGTGATCCTCCGAGAATTTTCCTCTCTTTATCTGTTTCGATAACCGTTGCCCCGATATCGCATGTAATGTCTTTCTGTATGCCTTCTGTACGGGTCTCGGATCCCTGTATTTGTCAATTGGCTTCGTATTTGTTGGATGGTATTCAATAGTTGAATTGTGTGGGCTACATCTGAAAAATTGGTAGCCCTCTTTGTTGCTGGTTTCGTCTGCTCACCTGTCGGGTTCGTCGGGTTCCTTTGAGTGTGGTGGTAACGGCATTTTTGTCCGTATTTGCACCTCCCATATTTTGCATAGGTGTTGCAGACAGTAAGATGGTGGAACTTGCACTTTTTTACAAATTTGCAATATCCTCTTGTGTAATGTGTGTTACATAATGTGGGATGTGCATAGATGCATTGCCCATCCCCATATCTGCAGTACCCTTCTGCTTAGTATTTACAGACGGTATTTTCTACGCTTCTGCTTCTTGTTATCTGATTATTTTCTAGGTTCTTAATTTTGATATATATATATATATATATATATATATATATATATATATATATATATAATATATATATATAAATAATGTTTAAACTTAACCAATATTACATGTAAAGAACATCAGAACTTTTTGAATGGTGTATCTTTGTAAGACTTCACATACAATTATATCTATCAGGAAACACATTTGTTTAAATTAAACTGTCTAAAGCTAATTTAAAAAAAAATAAAAATGCACACAGAGGCAACTTTCTGTTGCATTATACTCGCTGAAATCATTTTATTGGGCATTGTCGTATCTTTTATGTACATACATTGTTTTGGTGTTGGGGGTTTGGTCTAATCATCATCTATTATGAATTGCTCGAGGGGACACTAAATTAATGCCGTAAGATCAGTGGAACCAGCTGTTGATCTTGATACTTCTCAAATGCACTAAAATAGGATATATCTCCCTCAAGAACAAGAGCAAAATTGAGGCAGATTAAGATAATGAATCTGACAGTCAATAATGCAATGGTTTTGAATTATATTTTGAATACTATAGTTAATACTCAGAGAATTAATGAATTGTTTTCGATGCGGAACGTGATTTCTCAGATTGTAAGAAATGGAGGAGAATTCTTGATTTTTTTTATTTACCTTTATTTTTAAGGAAACCCTATTTAAAAGTTCTAAAATACAACTGAGAAAGAAATAACAATTTTAATGTTAAGTATTTTTCATTTTGATTTCATCATATCCCTATTTAATTTGGATTTATAATGTCTTAGTTGACAATAAATTCTTGTCTTTAGTTGGTTTGTTTTTAAATGTATTATTGTTTGATTTATCTTATCGCTTATTACCTTCAAGAACATTGTACTATGTTATGGGCTTTATATCCTACCAATAAAGTTTATTCATCATATCATTATCATTAAAGACTAAATTATATACAGCTTTGGCCAAAAGAGTTGAATCACCTTAAAATATATTTTGGAATACGAGAGGTATTAACAAAAAATACATATAACGGGGGTTCCCACCCTTTATAGGTCGACATACCACCATGCTTTTCTAAGTACCACAGTCAGAAACCTGCATATTATAACCCTCTTGCGTACCACCTAAAAGAGCTCCGCGTATCATTGGTGGTATCGTACGACAGGTTGGTAATCGCTGACCTACATAACATTATTGATGTGTTCTGAGCACTAATAATGAATCTGGTAACACTTGGCACGATGTGTAAACTTCCTCAGAAAGATTTGGTGTAATTATCATTTACTATATTAGATTTAATGTATCATAATTTTTAATTTTTTGTAGTTTCATGATAAAAATAGTTAAACTACAAGATGGTATGAAATTCAATAAATCAACAGCTCATCATTAAAAGCATCATGCAGGTTTCATTTGACTTTATCAACCAAACTTAAAAAGTTTTTGGGTGATGCAAATCTTTTGGCGAAAGCTGTATTTCCATTAACTTTACTGATGCTTTTTTAAAAAGTCTTTGCGGGAAATAAAAGAAGTCGTGTAGATATAAATGCAATATCATTTAAACTTCTCTGACAGTGACGTAAGTCAAGGCACAAAAAAAAAGATAGGTAAATATTAAGGTGATGCTACTGTTTTAGACAAGGGTGTGTTTTTTAGGGGTGGGAGGTTATGTTCGGGATCGACCTGTATTCGACCCCTCTGCAGCATACCTCCCTCATTTGGAAAATTTTTATGGTATTTATTCATGTACCAACCGAAGGAAGGATGAACAGCTGGGTGGGCTGCGCGATCACTGCCCACGCCGGGAATCAAACCTAGGTCGATGGATTCGTGGTCAGTGATGTTAACCACTACACCACTGTACTCGTATATATGTACTGTAAGTGACTCTCTCTCTCTCTCTCTCTCTCTCTCTCTCTCTCTCTCTCTCTCTCTCTCTCACATACGCTTCTCCGCATGTAAGAGGTATCGACTTTTTTTTTTAATTTCATATACTGAAAAACCTAACCCAACCTTGCCTTAGTGCTATCGAACCGAGAACCAATATATAAGTAACCCAAATACAATTGAGGAGTGGAAGGGTGTTTCCTGTGAAGTGAATAAATTATGAGTTAACAGTTAACATATTCTAACCTTGCCTAATCTACAACCTAACATGACTTAATCTAGTGTAATCTAACCTAGTCACGATTAACACTTTTTTCCGACGATAACATTTTTTAGATTTTTTAGATGAACGTTTTGATATTCCAAAGTGCCAGAAGTGTTATCTCACAAAAAATACTCTCTCTCTCTCTCTCTCTCTCTCTCTCTCTGTGAATCATCACACACATTCGACTTCCCTTGTGTCCAGTTGCCGTGTGTGTGTGTGTGCGTGCGCGCGCGCGCACACACACACACACACACACACACACACACACACACACCACCGTCAATACTAGAGTAATGCGAAAGGAGCTAAATAAGAATATAAATCTCCTTATTTCCTGAGCGAGTGTTGTCGATTGCAGCGTTGCTTCCGTCCCATGAATAAGTTTAGAAAGGCGAGTGGCTAATGAAAAAAAATTACCTAATTTTTTTAATCAGTTTCAAACAACGATAATGTTGCCGTGGACTCCCTAAAGCTGAAGACTTTTCCCAAATTGGACGCGAGCTTTAAAAGATATGCCAATATTGTTTATTAAAAATGAATATTTGATGAGGTAATGGAAGTTATTTATAAAGTAGATCCATCGGAACGTTTTTCCTTCCTTTCTATATGAAAGATGTTAAGCCTCGGGGCGAAGCGTCTATGATAGTTGCGCCTGGGATTAGCTAACTAAATTTATAGCTTCAATGAAAGGTTTGCAAAAACACTATCATATGCAAATGAAACAGGAAACTGCTAACAAAAAAAACAAAAAAAAACTTTTTTTACGCCCACTTGCCAAATTGTATATAGATTCATTTTAAAATTGATTGCCTTGTATTTTTCCACCTATTTTTTATTGCCACTATTGTACGTTAGGGAATTTTTTGTTTGTGTAAAAATAAACATATTTGCATATTTTGGTTTGAAAATTTATGCAAATTAAAATATGACCGTTGGCGGTTGTTAAAACCTCATTTTTAGGAAGTTTTTTGTTCGTTTAACGCTTATTAATTTGTTTAAATTATATGAGTAGAAGGTGCAAAAAAGAAAAAAAGATGAGGAAAGTTTCCCATCCTGCACTCATAAAATATATATATATATACTAGCTGTTTTTGCCCGCGCTGCCAGGTTTATATGCAAGATAATCAAGTTGTTTTTAGTATTTTTGTTTTTTCTGGAGGTAATTTTAGTTTTGTGAAACCATTTCTATAGCTGTTATGTCCAGCACTTGCTTGGGGTGGGCTGATTGTATTAAATTTGAAGCTTAAGATTTTCATGGCTGCGTTCTTTTCAACAGTTTTATTGACCAAATAATTGAACCCCCAGTAATTGGGGGGCCTGCGGGTCCCCCAATTAATGGGGGTTCAATTATTTGGTCAATAAAACTATAGAAAAGAACGCAGTCATGAAAATCTTGAGCTTCACATACTGTAGGTCACCCAATTACTCGGGGTTCAATTATTTGGTCATAAAACTAGTCATAAAAGTCTTAAGCTTCACAAATCTTGACACAATGTGAAGCTCAATATTTTTATGGTTATGTTCTTTTCTCTAGTTTTATTGACCAAATAATTGAACCAACAGTAAATGTGAAGCTCGATTCTCCTGGCTGCGTTCTTTTTTATAGTTTTATTGACCGAATAACAGGGATAAATAAAATGTTTGCCAAGTAAAAACCTTTCCTTCACCCTAATTTTGGCGACAAGAAACTATTCCAGACCTTACTGGAGCCTAATTTCTTGTTTTCGGTCAAATCTGATCATACAGGGTGGGGCACGGGAACCAAGTGTTTTTGGAATAATCAGGAAAATGATATTTATTTTTGTAAAGAAAATATATTGGTAGAACAACATTCGTAAGAACATAGCATTTCATGTCATAATAATCATGTACCGAAAATTATATCTGGCATATGATGTCCTTGGCCGTCGACGCATTGTTGAAGGCGTTTACGAAAATTGGCCTCCACTCTTCCCAGCAGGTCTCTGTTGATTTGGATGATTTGTTGACGGATCGCTTCCTTCAATGCATCTAATGTACGGGGCTGTCCTCGTAGACACGTGACTTGAGGTACCCCCATAGAAAGAAGTCACATGTGGACAAGTCAGGGGACCGAGGGGGCCATGCAATGTCACCAAATCTCGAAATGAGATGGTGGGAAACAGGGGGCGAAGAACAGCCATTGACGCTCTGGCGGTGTGTGGCGTGGCCCATCTTGCTGAAACCACAAATGTCGACGAGCAATACGCCTTCTTCGTAACTCAGGGATGAAAAAGGTGTTCACCATCTCAATGTAACGCCCAGATGTTATGGTAACGGTAACCCCATTTTGTTCGAAGAAATAGGGACCGATGACGCCAAACTTTCCCACCGCGCACCAAACTGTAACCTTAGGGCTATGCAGCGGTTTTTCATGGAGTTGTCGCGGATTTTCAGCAGCCCAATACCGACAGTTTGATTGTTGACGGCCCCATTAAGGTGGAAATGGGCTTCATCACTCATTACCACCATCATGTTTTCATTTGCTCATAAAGTGCAAGCATTTCCTGTGCAAATTTCAGTCGTTGGGGGCAATCGTTTACATTCAATTCCTGCACCATCGCTAACTTGTATGGGTGAAAATGTAATTCTTCATGCAAAATCCGTCTAACAGTACGATTGCTGATTCCGAGTGCAGCTGAATGTCTCCGAGCAGAGCGGCCTGGGCTTTGCAACATCGCTTGTCTGACCCTTTCAACGTTTCTGGAGTACGCACAGTGCGTTGCGGCCCCTTCGGTTTTGTTTTCATTATTGAGCCTCCTGTTCGAAGATTGTTAACCCAACGTAAGATTGTGTCACGAGCGGGAACAGAGTCATTTCGATGAATGTTGGATCTGCGGCGAAACGCACGCTGAACTGCTGTCACTGACTCGCCACTCCTAACAAAATGATCATACGCGAACATGCGGTGTTCTAACGTCCACTGCTCCATGATGGCACCTGAAAGATAAAGGCGAGTGTTAGTTAAAGTTAAATGCTATGAACCCAGGAATGGAATGCTACCTACCGCACGCCCCTCCCATTCCTACTAATGGCCGATTACTAGCTATTCAAAAAACACTTGATTCCCGTGCCCCACCCTGTATATTCAATATATTGTATTGTAGTACAATAAATACAAAACTTTGTTTCGGCCCGGCACGAAATATAAACAGCCGTTGCTCTGCTACGTCTAAATTGTAGTTATATATAACTCCCCAACATTTTGACTAGCCCGCCAAGATTTTTTATTGCAATTGGCGACCGGACTGGCTATTTGGCCAGCACAGAATAGGGTGATTAGGCCTAGTAGACGAGCATCGGCAAAGACCTTGAACCCCCTTTATATTTTCTCCTCGGATTTGCGCAATTTGCGTGGGTTGATCTGAACGTTCCGAAAAAAACAGAAATCCGGCAAAAACCGGAAAAATCACGTCCCTGCAAATGAACAATGGTTCAGTAGCAGAGGTGATCACTAAATACATACAGAAAAGGAGAAAAGTAAGATACATTTCATGATAGCAGATCTAAAGAGGTATGGAGATCCAGCTACAGTGAACCATTGGTCAATGAAAGTGAAAATAAAATTGCATGAAACCATAATAGTACCTACAATATTTTATGGAATAGAAACATGGACGAGAACAAGGACAAAGGATATTGAAGAAGTGGAACAAATGCAGGGAAGAATTCTAAGGGAAATAACAGGAATGAAATGTAGTACCCCATATTGGGGATTATTAGCTGAATTATGAGTGTGGCCAGTCAAAGAAAAAATTGGATACGAGAAGATAATGCTAATGAATAATATATTAAACTCAAATGAGGATAGATTAATTAAAATGATAACGGAAAATCAGTTGAAAAATCCATACCCAGGATGTTGGGCAGAGGAAGTGTCAGAAATGTGCAAATTATATAAAGTAACATTAGAAGACTTGAAAAAATGTGAATTAAAGAAAAGTGTACAACAAAAAATTAATGAATATTTACAGGAAGAACTAATAAAGAGGAAAACTAAAATGAAAAACTAAGATTCATTGATGAACTTAAAAGAAAATCATATATTGAAAATATGAAAGAAAAGGATATGAAGATTATAATGGAAATCCGATTAAATATGGTAGAGGTGAAAGAAAACTACAAAGAAAAATATAAGGACGAAGTGTGAAGTATGCAGGAGAGAGAATGATAGGACAGAACACTTGTTTCATTGTGAAAAACTAAGAAACATAGTGGGGGAGATGATGGGAGTAGAGAATATAAAAAACCCAGAAAGTATAAAAAATTATATTGTAAAAATAATGGAAATTAGAAGAAGACTGTTGAGAGTAAAGGTTTAAGTACATAATAGGAGATACAGTGTAGAGGCTCTGCACCGGAAACGTGTGCTGATCCGCAGGATCAAGTGAGCAATTTCTGGAACCTGGAACCTGGAAATGTCATCTAATATCTTTGTTCCAAACTTTTAAAACGACATCATTGAGAAGGACGGTTATTTGATGAAACTTTTCCGAAATTCAAGAAATGTGGAAACTTTTCCACACACCCAGGGGGTCGCATTTTACAGAATATTTACTCCTGCCAAATAATTGAACCAACAGTAATTGGGAGCCCTGAGGTCCCTCAATTACTGCCCCCTTAATTACTGGGCCTAACTCCCCACCACAATTACTGGCAGCACATCCCGTAGGGCCCCTGTTTAGCTAATTCAGCTTTTCTTAGAGAGACCCACAAAAGTTAACAACAAACGGACACCTCAGGTGCCAGCCAATTACAATCCACAGTTACACAATCTGGCTTCTCTCACTAATGTCGTCTTAGGAGGAGACTTCAACTAAAGACACTAGTTGGTGCCTGCACAACCAAAGCAACACCAGAGGCGCCAACATAGCCACACAACTAAACAACCTCTTCATTCTTAACAACACAGAAGGACATACATACATACATATATACCACATCAAGCAGGATACTCAAACTCCTCCCCAGACATAACGTTCTGTTCCCCCTCACTAGCAACACACACACACACACTGGAGAACAGTAAAACAATTGTCATCAGACCACCTGCCCATCATCATTACAATACGTTCTACATTCTTCCCCAACAGCCTTAGGCACACTTACAGAAATTACAAGAAAGCTGATTGGGAACAGTTCAACATACAGACTGAGGAACAATTCACCACATTAAACAGCACACCCATCATAAACATCAATACAACACTTAAGACATTTAATCAGATCATCAATAATGCAAACAAATACATACCCAAAGTCAACATTAGGAAATACAACCCAAATTACATTAGAGAAATAGCCCATCTCATAAGGCAACGAAACAACCTTAAACATAACACACAAACACCACACACAGAAGCCATAAAACAGCAGATACAACAGCTCAACACAGAAATAAACAATGAACTTAAAGAAAAACAAACAGAAACCTTTAGTGAATTCATAACAACTCTAAACCACTCCACAGATACATCCAGGCTATACAAGACTATAAACAGCATTACCCACTAACAACGGCATTCACACCTCTCGCGCGGCTATCTGTCGCAGCCAAAATAATATCCCAACATACACACAACACGCTAACATTCTAGTTAATCACTACGCAAAGATAAGTCACTTCAACAGAGACAACAACCAGAAACACGCAGACAGACAAACAGACACACACGAGAAAACCTACAGACTCGACACGACCATTACACCCTTCAATACAGACCAGATCACCAAGATCGTCAAAAACATTAAGAATTCGAAGGCTACTGGACCAGACAACATATCTAACATACACATTAAACACTTGGGCCCAGAGGGAATACTAGCTCTCACAAACATCAGCACATATTCATACCAACACTGTATTATTCCTAACATATGGAAACAAGATAAAATTATTACACTACTCAAACCAAACAAAAATCCAACAGAACCAGCTTCCTATAGATCCATTACTTTACTATGCGCACCTTCCAAAGTAACAGAAAAACTAATCTTACAAATCACCAACCCACACATTCCACTATCGCCTACTCAACATGGATTCAGACCTTACCACTCAACCACGACATTACTCACTAACCTCACGCAGCACATCATGGATGGCATCAACTCCAGACGACCAGCTCAACGTACACTATTAGCAACAATAGACATTAGTAAAGCATTTGATGCTATCCCACGCTTCTCTCTCATAAACAAAATACTCAACACAAACATGCACAATAACACCAAAAGGTGGCTGAGCAACTATCTTTTAGGAAGATACTCACATGTCACATCTAATGGCAAGTCATCCAAAAACAAGCTTTTTCCGAACGAGGTCACTCAAGGCTCTGTTCTCTCACCGACACACTTCAACTTATACATGCATGACATTCCAACACCCATAGATAACAAGCTTACCTTATCATCATATGAGGGGTCGCGCGTCTTAAAGTACCTAAGCGCCATCACAGGCGAAAACGTGTTTTTGATGGATATCACTATTTTCACCCTTCCTCTATCGCGTGGTTTGGGTTATAATGACCTTACGACACTAGAAGTATGGTTGAAAACCTTATGAAGCGAACTACTTTTTTCACCTCTATCGCCAGCCAAACGTTCACCCAAAGTTTGGCATAATAAGAAAACAAAAAAATAAAATAAAAATATATATATAAAATACAAAATATGAAAATCTATTCGAAAAACTCATGAACATCCTCATTAGCATACTTAGAACTCTAATTTAGCCAAAAATGAACGTTCTAGCTCAATTAATAACAGAGATACTATTGCCAGAATATTGCTGAACTTTGGAGGCGATTTGTGGCGAATTTTAATTTTGGCGCTTAGGTACCTTAAGACGCGGGACCCCTCGTATGCAGATGACATCACTCTAACATCCACCCACAACAACATCGACACCGCTACAAATAACCTACAAACATACATAAACAGTATACAAGACTGGCTCACACACAATAGACTCAAAGTAGCGCCCACAAAATCAACCATCACCTTGCTTACAAGCAACACAAAAGAACACCAGGTAATTCCACAGCTTACACTAAACAACATCAACATTCCACACACTCACAGGACCAAAATACTTGGGGTCACATACAACACATCATTATCTTTTGCAAACCACATTCAGGATATTAAAAGCAAATGTACGTCAAGACTTAACACGCTTAGGGTACTAACAGGCACAAACTTTGGACACCAGCAGGAAACAACATCTCTCATATACAAACAATATATTCGCTCAGTTATGGACTATGCTAGCCCATGCTGGGCACCCATTATCTCAAACACACACATAAACACCTTACAGACAATACAAAACAACGCACTTCGTATCATTACAGGATGCACTCAAACAACACCAATAGAACACCTGCACACACAAACAAAACTACTGAAAGTTAGGGAACATTTAGACATGAGGGGAACACAATTCATGGCAGCAGCGACAACTAACCCACAACACCCTTGCCACTACATGTACAATCACGCACCGACACCTCGCACCATTAAGGTAACACCAGAGAGACATTATAACCAAATACTCCATTCCATACCACGCCCCACAGACATCACACAGTACAGAAAACACATACACACACACCTAACCCACAAAGCAATGACACGACTCGGTCCGAATGCGGTCCTAGGTGCGAAGCCGCCACCCATTAACAGGTCAGAGATCAGCCTGAGCAGATCGGATCGAGTTAACTTAGCACGATTCCGATGTGGACATCACCCCAACTTACTAACATATAAACACAGACTAGACAACTCCATAGACGACACCTGCCACCTGTGCCACGACACCACAAACAATTGAACACATTATGACAGACTGTACCGCTCTAGCACAACAACGAACACAACACAACACAACATCACTAGTGCGCTGAACCTCTGGTCCACTCCGAAGAGGGCGATCCGTTGCCTGTTTGCCGCCGGCTTGCTCGATCAGGGTGGGCTGATCGGCTAAACAACAACAACAATGGCTAACCACGGACAATGGGAATACAGCAAATTCAGGAACTGGTGCTGTCACAAAATCAACCAGGTACTCATTTGTCCCAAATAGCAATAACATGTAATTTATAAGTTTCCAGACGCTTTGTTCACAGGACAGCTGGATTGAAAGAACTACTATCCGCGTTTATAAAGTCCTAGCATTACCTCAGCCGCGAGTCTGAGACATTTGAAACAGATACCGCGCAGTGTATCTGAGCTTTTCTAATGATGTGATGTAAAAAATGTACTCAAAGATTTTAGCTTACAAGTTCAAAAAAAAATCCCAAAAGAGAGAAATTTATTCTACATATTCGAAAAATAATGTTAATCCACAACAAATATATCGAAAGTGTTGGAATAAATTCAAATAAAATGATACTGGAATTGGATCGAAATATATTATTTTATTCAGTGCTCGGTTAAGCTACCTCTCTAACCGTTGATCGTACTATTTAATTGGTAAGGTTAGATGTATTAGTTCCGTTAAGTTTGAAAATGATTGAAACTTGAATATAGAATGCATTATACTCGTGTATATATATATATATATATATATATATATATATATATATATATATATATATATATATATATATATATATATATGAACTCCTGTGTTGTTTAAAAAATTAATAACTTTATTTCTAGACTGGATGGAAGACAAATGTAATGATCATTTGAAAATTTATCTTTTAAAAGTTTTTTTTAGTGCCTAACAATATCACCAAATCCAGCCTGTGCACGAATAACGTTTAACTTTTGTTCTCAAAGAACATCCAGATGTTGAGGTTTGGAAGAGTCAACGATGCTTTTAAAATGTTCCCATAGGAAAAATCCATACACTGTTCGAAGCACTTTATAAGGTGGGAGGCAGTGATGTAGGTCTCGAGACCGGTCTCGGTCTCGAGACCGATCTCGAGACCCAATTTGCAGATCTCGATCTCGATCTCGGTCTCCGCTATTTAGATCTCGGTCTCGACAGACGCGTAATGAAAAATGCATGTTATTGGCATACTCATGATGGTGGCTTGGTTGAACAGACACAATTCAGAATGTTTATGAAAGTTTGTAAAAGTAAGGGACTCTAGGTATTCACTAATCAGTCACCCTGTTTTGAGTTGCCACGTTTGTCTTGCGGGGGTGTGTGGGTCTGGATTTTTTTAGGTTAGCGCTACAAAAAAAATTTGCCCCCGCTACCGCCCCCATCAGATTAATTTTATTGAAAATGGAAACACTAAATAGAGAATTATATATATATATTATATATATAAGTATATATTATAAGGCCACTTAGTGTTGCCAAACGGCGTGTCAACCTCTGTCGTGTGATAAAAACGATTATCCTCCCATCCAATATGTATTTGAAAAAATAAAATGCTTCACACAAAAATAATGCAAGAAATACAGCATAAAGAAAACAGTACCGATAAATTCAATAAAGCATAGAATAACTCGACAACCCTTCACATTTCCATAGTAGTGTAAAAGTGTAAAACAAATTGAAAGGGCATGAGCTTGGTCTCGATCTCGATCTCGGTCTCGAATTTTAAGGGTCTCGATCTCGGAAGGTAGATCTCGATCTCGAACCTTTGATCTCGGTCTCGATCTTGGTCTCACAGGATCAGGTCTCGGTCTCGGTCTCAGTCTCGGACTTGGTGGTCTCGACTACATCACTGGTGGGAGGTGAGGGTTACTAGGCGATAATTGTTAGGGTGTTTCCTGTTACCTCCTTTGAATAAGGGGTCAACGTTTCCGTTCTTTAATGGAACTGGGATTTGTCCTGTGTCGAGTGATTTTCTCCATAGTAAGGATAATGGATTGGCTACACTCTATTTACTTCGTCTCAGAAACATGGCACCCCGTGTGTCTGCTCCTGGTGCTGAATTTTCTCGTATTTGTGATACAGCCTTCATAATTTTTCCTTCCAAGAACTCAGAATCAATTAGCAAATTCGTGTTCGCTTCTGTTCTTGTCTGATTTGTATCAGTGTCAAAGAATTCATCAGGATTTTCTATATTTATCTCGGGTATAGGGGCGGAGGAGTACTGAACACAGTTAAATTTTTCTTCACAAAGAAGATAAAAACTATCCTGTAATAGTTATTTTGTATTTTCATATATTTTACCGTGTGTTTCACTTCATGAGGCAAGATTCATTTCAAAACAAATGTAATTTTCTAATTTTAAAGCGCATTGAATGCAAAGCTGTGGAGCAAAACGAGCATATTACAGAAATTTGTGAGATTCTAAAGATTTGGCTACGACTCTACTTTGTCGACGTTATGCGAATATAATTCATACGAATTAACTTATATATATATATACTTGTGTATATAAACTTTGTATATCTGAACCTTGAGAATGTGGCTTTAAGACGTAAAAGGATAATCTCCATATTAAATAACTTAATACACTGTGATGTGTCATATATTCTCAACATCAAATACATTTTAACAGTATAAAAGAGACTAAGAAAATTTTGATTATCGTAAAAGCCCCCCTTCAGGTACCCCTGCGGTTTCTCCGCCAAGAACCTGTCCTTGTAGAACTTTCTATCAAGACTATTACGTAGAACTTTCAATTAAAAGCTTCCCTTAAAATTTCCCTTTGTAATTTTCCATTTATATGAAAACCTCTTCAGTTCCTTAAAACTTTTTTTTTTTTTATTTACGCTTAGAACCTCCACCAAGAATTTCCCCTTTTAAAAAAGATATTCCCTTTAAAAACTCCACTAAAAAGATCTTCCCTTCAAAAACTCCCCTAAAAAGATCTTCCCTTAAAACCTCCCTACGGAAACCTTTCCTTAAAATTTCCATATGGAAATCAAATTCCGTTCTTAAAACCCCCATATGGGAATCGAATACCCTTCTTAAAACCTCCGCTTAAAATTTTCACGCGGAAGCTTCTCCGCGGAAACCTCCCCTTAAAATCTCCTCCCCAAAGAAGCGTTCATTATCCCTTTTCGGCTAATTTCCAAGTTCGTTTTAATAGGAAGTTCTCGAAACTTGTGTTGGCTCTCTCAATGCGAATATAATGTTAATATTCTCAGGCAGTTCTGCCTAAAAGTTGAAATGTACGACCCTATCATCTTGTGAAATGAGATTTTGGGTCTTTAATCTGTGTTCAGACACTCAAGTTTTGATAGTTTTGTTTATAATTCATTGTTCATTATGAATAAAATGTAGAGAGTTGGGAAACTTTGAATGAAAGAGGATGTAATATAATAAGGACATATATAAAACACCCAAAACACTTTTAATTAGATTTATGTCTGATCTTTAATATATATATATATATATATATATATATATATATATATATAACGTAAAGAACGACGCTTGTACAGGAGATATTCCGCGCAAGACGAGAGAAAGAACGGAACAAATGAAAAAATGAGGTAACCACCTGGGAATCGAACCCGGGATCTTCCGATTGCCGGTCAGACGCGATACCATTACACCATGGACCTCACTCTTCCAAATGCCGTAATTCTTCTACATACTCGCATATATATATGTATATATATATATATATGTGTGTGTGTGTGTGTGTGTGTTAGTCAGTTTATAAAATGCATAATTTTACATATTGAGCGAAATTCAGGCAGTGTGTCAAATTGTGATACATACAAAACCTAACCTACCTAACCTTGTTAAGAAAACGGAAATACCAGTGGCTATTCATACGCAGCATTACCAGAAGGATAAGGTTAGGTTCGGTTCGGTTTTGTGTATTGCAATTTGACACAGTGCCTAAAATTTCAGTCAGTTTACAAATTGCCTAATTTTAGACATTGACTGTAATATATACATATAAAATATGTAATCTAATATATAATATTTGGCCCTGCGATCGCCCCTTTCGCAGCATCCCTCTTCATTTATGGGACTTGATAAAAGAGCGACTTGCTTTCTACTCTCATCCTATCCTCGTAACCCGTTACGCATAGTTGGTCAGGGCTTCGGAATTTGTGAGGTCAAGTTTTGACTGTGATTAAGTTTTCTTCCCAAGTCTCCTTGTCCTGTTGCCTTAGGGACATGCAAAGCCGTCCTCTTAGGTTATCCGATGTGTTTTTATTTCATGTTTTGTAGGCATTTTCCATAAGCATGTTAGCTATCACTTTGGTTCTACCAACAACTCGCAACTGCTCTCTCTTCAGAAGGCCGCACAGGAAACGAGTTAGATCCGAGAGTGAAGCTCTACAAAGAACCATTGTATGTAAAAGAGTAAAAACAAAAGATGCGTATTACTGATCACGAATAAAATCTCTAAAACTGTGTTCACTGGAGAGACGCCGTGAGCTACACATTGTAGAGTTGGTCAATGAGTAAGAATAGTCGGGTCATTGAGTAAGAAAGAAGGATAAAAGGATAAGGGTGGTTTTAAGGGCGAGAATAAAAGTTTAAAATTGTTTAATGTGTGAGCATCAGAGCAGTGAAGCTGTTTGGTTGGGACGAGTCACGTGGTCATTTGAATCAAAACATAGCGAAACAGAAATGGGAACGTGAGCGTGTTGCTTTCCTGGTTTCAGGAACGTGTAAACACGCGCAAATTTTTGCTAGCTTGATTTCAAGTACAGTATAGCGCAAACAGTAACTAATAAATTGCTTTTTTACAAAAGCTTATTAAGTTCGCAGTAAGCAGAATTTATTAGCAACTTCAGGTGAATGAAATGGATTTCGAATGCAAGTGTTAATATAAATTTAGTTGTGTAGGTTATCTATGTAAAACTAAACTTTCATTAAAAATAGGGAAATTGTTTAATTATTATAATAGTATTTATACATTGTTTATTATATGAAAGAATAGTGAGCTAATTGTTAACATATTTCTATACAGGGTTTGAGTTAAATTGAAAGAGGGATCGAGTCTTCGATTGAACCAGAACTTTTGGTAAAAGTTTATTAGTTTATACAATGCGTGCAGTTATGAAAGGTTAAGCTATATAATATATCAATTGTCATGAAATGATTGTAGTAGTTATGAATATATTCTCTTTTACGATAATATAAAGACTTCATGAATTTTGGGGCGATTGGTTTATCTAATTCATAATTATTGATAAACAGGAGTGGGCAAAAGTGTGCAGGAATTAAGCTGGAATCATCATCTGTCATTGAGTGAAGTTTCTACATGAGGTAAGTTAATGGATTCCTTATTTAATTATATGAATAGTATACGTGTTTACACAATTTTAATGAGTAATTATAAGGAGCGTCATTGTAACACCGAAGTTTGATAATTTACCACTTGAAATGGTTTAAGCTTCCTTTATTTATTAATCACAAATGTATGAAGACAATTGTATTGTTTTTTGTAAAAATATCGGTATATATATTTTTCGGATCACCTGAAGATCAGGGTTCCCATATATTCTTGTTTTTTGCTTTACAGTACCAAATATAAAAATAAATTAAATTGAATGCCTGGTTAGGTCAACTGTACGCCCTTGACGATTGGTTAGGTTAAGTCGTGATATTTTCGTTAATTTTAATGGATATCATTTGGTAATTGAGGCTGGGGGCCCTGATCTTCACGTGATCCCATTTTTCTTTTCGACTTCATTTTGAGAACTGAGCTTTAGCGTGAAATTTTCATGGTCGGCCAAGGTCGGGTTACGCTAGTACTATGGTCGCAAAGGTTAGAGTGCAATGCAACTGCAAATGTCGATCAATGGTGCAAAGGGGGGAGGGGGAATATTGCAAGGGGTTATGCACCAAGGGGAGGGGTCTTGCAACAGTTAATGCTGCAAAAGGGAGTTATGCAACAAGGAGGAGGGGTCTTGCAACCAGGGCTGCCACTGACTTAATGAAAGAAAACCCAGATCGTACACTAAAAAAACCTAGATGATCCTCAAAAAAACCCAGATCACCAATACTGGAGCACCAATACCATTTTTTTTAATTTAGTACCAAATGAAGCAATTTATTGCCAAATTGTATTTAGGTATATATATTCATTCAAATTTTAATGCAATTTACTATGACACAAAATATAAATCAAGCGAAAATTGCACGCACGCGCAATGCAGGCTAATGCCCGCCCATGACTAATGCTGCCAAATAATAAACTGCAACATGTTCGTACGATTTGTCTACATTTATTCAGAGTAGGCTCCAAAGTCAGTTAAACAGTAAATTTATAACTGCGATTTGCTTTAAACATCAGTATCGTTTTAACAAATTTGTATCAGTATGTATAAATACTCAGAACTGAATAATTAGTAAAATTGATCGAAACGTTTAAGCAATGATTTGTTGTAACATGTTTCTAACATGTTTATGGAATGCAATGTTTAATAGAACTCAATTTTTCTCACATTCTTATTTATGCATTACCAAATTTAGCTCATTTCATTACCAGAATACCAAATAAATTTTTAAATACAAAATTGCTTTTTCATTACCAAATTTGCTCAGATTTCGTTATTAATAATACCAGATGGTAACCCTGGAGTCGGGAATTTTTGCCAGTTTTGCGCAGCTGACATCATCCTTACAAACATGCAGCTTTACTGTCATAGCATTTCAAAAAACGCTTTATGATATTATCAAACAAAGCGTTGTTGCATTATATTTTATTTAGAGTGGTAAAATTCGGTGCATTTTATTTGTCTCTCTTACTTTAAGCCTAAAAAACCCAGATTTCATGAAATTTTTAAAATTAAAACCAAGAAACCCAGGAAAGTGTTGAAAAACCTAGCAATGGCAGCCCTGCTTGCAACAAGTCAATGCTGAAAAGGGGGGTTTATGCAACAAGGGGGAGGGGTTATCCCCAAAGCTGCAATGAGGGGGGAAGGGAACTCCCCCAGCAAGCTGGGGAGTCCACCTAACCTCTTTGGGGGAGAAGTTGGGACGGCCTCACACCTCCCAAGGGGGCATACCTAACCTAAGAGAGAGAGATGAGGAGGAGAGAGAGAGGAAGAGACCATCCAGCTTCCGCGAGAGGCAGAAGCTCAAGCTCAATGAGTGATCATGGACAGTCCATATCATAAAGCGATTTTTGAAATGCTATGACAGTAAAGCTGCATGTTTGTAAGGAGGATGTCAGCTGCGCAAAACTGGCAAAAATTCTCGACTCCAGGGTTACCATCTGGTATTATTAATAACGAAATCTGAATTATTCATGGTAGCAACACTTGACTCAGAACTCGAAATCCGCCAGTTGGCGTAGAAGCTTAATCCGCCAGTTGACTTAAAAGGCTTAATCTGGCTTAGAAGGCGTAAATGATTTGTTCAGGTGTACATTGTTAGGGTTGAGTTGCCAGATTGCGCTATTTATCTAATTAAAGCATATATTCTTGACAGTTGGCTTAGAAATCCGTTAGTTGGCTTAATCCGCCAGTTGGCTTAACCAGCCAGTTGACTTAGAAGACCTAGAAGGCAGGTGTATGTATATATATTAATTAACTTTTCAGCTGCTACATTGCGCTATTCAGATATTCTTGACAGTTGGCTTAGAAATCCGTCAGTCGGTTTAGATTGCGTAACCAGCCATTTGGTATGCATATAATTAAATAATAATAATATCGTTTATATATACAACCAAAAGAATTAAATAAAACACCCTTACATCATTCTTTTTATTTAGACGAATTATTGGGTTCAATTTCACGAAATATATAGAAAATAAATACACAATCCTATACAAACGAGGAATATATGCAATAAAAATTGATAAGAATATAAAAAATACGAACGATCGAATATATATATATATATATATATATATTCAAAAAATAAAATAAAATAAAAAATAATATAATACAAAACGATGGCGTATAATCATCAATATATTAGTACAGGAAAAAAAAAATATATATATATATATATATTAAATAAATAAATACATTGAAAATAAATATACATCAAAATACTTTGTTCTACTGCGCTTAACTAAAATACTAAACTCGCACGTAATCGAGTCTACAGTCACATCATTATTGCTTTCCACTACGCAGTAAATACGATTTAATATTATTTCACCGCTCAAGGTGTGCGGGCTCCTATACTCTATGTAAATGGCCTTCATATCGTTCAATACTATTTTTGTGCCCACTTTACATTCGGTTGGCAAGTTATCTTTAAACACGGATAGAATACAATAAAAAACACGCACAAAGAGGGCGTCGTTAGCTACAACTTCATTATTAAATTCAAGTTTATAAACACTCCTTTCCAATCGAGTTTTTTTCTTACCGATCCGAGCTTTTCAATCGTGAACTCTTCTTCACAACGCATAACGACAATTGAAATAATCTTCTAAGTCGTAACAACAGCTGCTCGTTATATAGAGGTACAATTCTTCAGGGTGAACGGTGGAGGCGAGCTCTGCCCTGTACCGCTCAAGTCCTTTGTACCAAAGTTAATGATATTTCGAAGAGTCTAAACCTTTTAAATAAGCATCCAGCTCTAGACTATTCTCGCCTTGTTCATTCCTACATTCGATAAACCCGTCGAGGAGAGCGGTGTATGCGTATTCAAGAACGGTGTCAAAATAAATCATACCCGTAACACGCGCGTCTAATATAGGCTTCAGCTTACGGAATCCGATGATTTCAAACATTCTGCCGAGGATGAAACGGTTTCGCGTAAGGACAAGAACGTTATTATCAGATGCAGTCTTCCACATCAGTCGTATATCACTGCATGGCTGATCGTTATTTACACACAACGTACAAACAATGGCATATGAGGGGGCATCACTAATCTGTTCTCTTCTTGTACCTACACCTGCAGGTATTTTATAACGGTCCTCACCCCACTTCTCAACTATCACAAAAACTCCATTCATCTCCTCAACACTTAAACAAATAACATTACGTTTACCAGAGTTTGCTTGTCTACAAGTCGTTTCAAGTACATAGTTAATGGCACCGGTTTCACGCCTGAACACGCGCAATGACTTCGTCACGGACACATCGTACGCGGCATTGAGAATACTTCTCAAAGGAAGTTCCAGCGTATTCGAGGAGTGCACGTCCAATCGGTTCAAGCTCTAAGATGACAAAGAGCCACGGGTGGGCGGGCCGGATCGACGGGGGAGCGAGTCACACCATAAGCTGTTGAATCGTGTACGGATTTGTTCTAGCATAAATCGCGCGAGTACTTGTACCCATTATACCGGGCAATTTTCCGACATATGGAGTATTTTCAGTTTTAATGTTTTATACGCACTAGACGTTCTCCACACATTAACAATCTGGTGCACTATTTGAGTGAAACATGTGACCGTATTTATCCTTTTTGTTTAACAATCGATACTCGTCTCTAAACTCTATTAAAAACTCACACAGGCCTTTAGCCACAACTTCACTGCGAACCTCATCATGATATATATGAATGTAGTGGTAAAAGTACTTTAGCTTGTCCATGATGACAAGGTTTACATTCTCAGCCGCAGGGTATACATACTCGGTATGATGCAGCATGACATAATACCGCCTGTCACTCTACTCATCAACAAGACTCATTATCCATATCCATTGCTTCTCTTCTGCAAGCGTTGTTTCTTTCACCTCACGGTATATGTACGCTTTTATACAGTTTAGCCCTACAACATAGCCCATTACATCGTTTGTGCCGCGAAATCCGGCAATACTTTCGCCAGAATATCCATAGCGTATTTGAATATCTTATTCCTTCGCGCGATTCAATGTAGCCTTAAAAGTCTCAAAGGGGGGGGGGCTTAGGACGTCTTTCAGTATTCACCACATCTTCCGACTTTACCGAATACCACTTCATAAACGTCGAACACGCAATATCAAAAGTAGCCATCACTATTTTTTTGTCTATGTGAGAAAATACACGTCTGAGCTCCAGGGCTTGCAGAGGCCAACTGAGCACGCCGGGGTAGATATATGGCCAGGTAGTAGCAGGAGTCACATGACCGAGCTCACAGTGAGCGGAGCTTAGTATTGTACATACGCACGCACACAAAGGAGAAAATGAAACCCTAATTGAAACAAATATATGTAATAAATAAACATATCGTTAACAATATATATATAAACAATCAAAGATTAAGGTATCCAAAGGGTACAGTATCATAGGTACCAGGCACCTGGTAACGTTTCCTATAGGTGTTACGGCATACCTTCGTACCCCTAAGTTTCTTCACACACCCCAGTTTCTGCGCCTGAAAATTGTCGGTCCCCACAGTCAGGTGGGGTGGATGGTTGCCCTCATCTTCCAAACACACTAGATCCTTCAACGAGTCAAAGTTAACGACTCGTCGATTCGCATGGTTAAGCGTGATACCCTTAACCTTCACGATATATTTCACATCCTCCCCCACCCTCACCCGTACCCCATACGTTTTTGGCCCTGTTGATACAAATGAGTCAGCGTATGCACCATCACCATACTCATCCTTGATCTCGTCAGTCAATTCTCCGAGGAATTCTCCAATAGGAGGCATGTATTCACCCTTCCTCACTGTGAATATTACGCTATCTGCGGGCGTAGGCAGTTGTAAAACTGGCTACAGGTATGTTTGTAACCCGTGAGGTATCTGTGGCCAGTTCGGTGATGATGTACTTTGTTATTTAAGTATTGCCTACAGTCACGATCTCCATAACCTCTTTATCGGGAGGGTTGGCATAATCCCAGACTTCACTATAACTTTGTGCCAAATGAACGTTCCCTTTGCCAGTATTCTGTGCAAATTTCCCCCAAAGACTGTTTAGACACAATTTTGCACTAAAGCGCTTGCCAGGATTCTTAACAATTTGGGAACGGTCAAGCTGTATATCTTCATGGGCACGGTAACGCTGAATATAAGCCGTTTTTTCATCTTCGGTATCAACTTCTCGCGGATACCCCGATGCTTCTACCTTATCGTTCAAAAAAGCGTTTATATATGGCGTGAAAAGGTTAGGTAGCTTCTGAAACCTCCACACCTCATGTATCTTCAATATTCTATACCCATGGCGAACTGCTAGGGCCAGCTCAGGGCTTGTATATACACTTCTGATCTTAGGCTCCTCTGCGCACTTCACGCACAGGGGAAACATGAGCTTGTGATCTATAACGACGGGTAAGATCGGCATCCACAAATCGCGAAGGGAGAGCACGTCTACGAAAGAGAGTCCAAAGTAGCGCTCACTCAAGTTAGCTGAGAACTCCTCGATGGTTGGCATGGCGGGCCCACCAGTTTTTCAGGTGCACCTAAGGGATACGGATTGTTCTTCATCACGTAGAACAGAAATCGTAGTAATGGAGCTTCACGCCTTCCGTACGCGGAAAGTATAGCTTGAAGGGGTTTGTACGCCCTCTGAACAAGCTATCGCCGCATTTGAGAGAATCCAACACCATTGAACGCTTGATGGCCCTTATTTCTTCACGGTACTGGCCATCTGTTTCCATCCGTGCATCACACTCATGCTCCCACAAGATCTTGTGAGTGAACTGGGAGCCTATAAGCTGATCGTGGGTGCAGGTCCATGCAAGACTGTCGGCAGGAGATCTACCGTGGATATCTCCTACGATTCCACACTCAGGACGTGGGCATCCATGCCACCAGCAACCGTTAAAGGAATACACAGTCTTCTCACCACTGGTACGGTCTTCGCTTAGACCATCAACCCAAAAAATACGATCATTGACCTTAATAGGTACTTCTCCCGTGTTGCGGGCATGCTTTATGTATACACCTCTCTGTTGTAGTGTATGAGCCAGTAAATAGCCTTGTGTCCATAACTGCGGAGATTGTTTCTGTGAGTGACGGACGGCTAAGGTGTCTTTAGGCATGAAGTTATTCTTGAACACTGTAAAACATGAAGCGATCGTGGTTGCGACTTGCAACGGATCGCATTTGAAACGAGCTATGTACATCCTTCTAAAGGCCTGGAAACATATTCCAAGCACGCGCACATCATTCACGCAATAACGTTTACATTCATCAGCTATATTTCTGGACTAGCTTCATTAAAACTGTTGGAGTAGCGGTCAAAATCTTCACGCTCACTATCACTCATGTTGGTGTAGTTAAAGTAATGTTTGGGTGGAGGTAGTTCTGCGTAATTTAAAGTTTCGCTTGTGAGGAATGTGTGAGGAAAATATCCTTTTGAAACTTCAGCGGCTACGCCCATGACATTGCGTAGTCTTGCTAATTTACAAGGTGTGAATAATAAAGTATCTTTAAACTGAACATTACCTCTTATCTGCATCTGTATAAGTTTGTTCCCCCTTTTCAAGGAGTCGCCTGTAAATATCTCAGACGACTCGTGTTCAAACAACTCCTTATAAAGGAACTGTGTGTGTCAAATTTCGTCCCGTTATGGGCAAGAATATACACAGCCATTTTTCTGAACTTGTCCGCTAATTTGACAATATAGGATAGAGAGAGTTTCACAGAGCTGTCGTGTGCATTCGTTTTAAAAACGTTTGTCCGTTTACTACATTTGTGACACTCATCACACTCGATCTCCATACACTCATCGCAGATAGTCTGGCTTACAAGTAAATGTGGAATAACCTCTTTGGTTTCAGCGTTCGTGTATGTTTCTATATTGTAGTACATGGCTATACAAGGGCTATTTTTAGGCTTAGCATCTTCAATATAGCATACATACTTTACTCCATCCGCCTTATATTTCTCATGGCATGTAGAACAGTGAATTTCATCACATTTATGCTTAAAATTCCCCCATTACAAATCCTCATTTTCCTGCAAGTGCCAATTGGTTTATGGAGCTCAAAGCATTTATTATTGAAAAATGTACGTCTACACACGTTACATTCCCTCTTCTCAGCTTCAACTAAATGACTTTCAGATTTGGGGCTTTTACACTGCTCACATACCATGTAGCATTCCTTACAATGTTTCACTATATTATCAGCAAACTCGAAACATCCCTTACATAAATCATGATGCCTTCCATATTTTCGACTTTTATCATAACTAGCGTAGAGTCCTTATATTACGGATGGGGAGATACGGTGTTCCTGACAATCCTAAAATAAGTAGAGGTCTTGTACGATCTCTCATACAGCTTTTAAAAACATACACAGTCCTACGACGATCATCCATTCCAAATACAACTATACGAACATTCATTTCCTACTCTACCCTTCTCAGCTCTTCAGGACCCATATTACACTCAAACTCACGCTTACAATCTGAAGCCATTTTACGGGCACGCTGCACAACCGTAGGCAGCCAGATTTTATACGCGATTGTATTTAGCACAGTGAACATATGATCTAAGAATATTGCTATAAAGCCGCAACCACGATCGACGTTTAAATGCTTTCTGTAAATAACCGGAGAATTGAAATTAAGAGTATAAGGTGTGGCACTATGACCCCAAACCGCAACCCGGAATACTCTATCATTATCTATCGTGAAGTTGTCCATGTAGAAGGTTGTACTACTTTGAGAGGCCTGCATTATGCGACCCAAGATATATTCTGTCTACAGTTGCCAAGCGTCTGAACGGTATTACTACCCAAAAATCATCTACATCCCCGTCATCTGACACGAACCTGAAGGACAACCTCGTCCTGACTTCACGTTCGTCGCGGTTCTGAATGGCAAACTCCACAATACGTTGAAACTACGCGTCCCAGTCAAACACCGTTGGTATACAGGGATCCAGGGTCAACCCTGACCACGTACCGATTTCTAGTCAGGGCAGGGGTGGGGGTAGCTGTGCGCACCAATTAGAATGTTATACCTTCCTCCATAGCACGAGAAGCTGCTGCTGCTGGAGTGGAGGATGTACCCGGAATTGAACAGGAATAAGGGGGTATATTTGAGGAAGGTACTATTGTGGGGGTTGTGTCGTAAAACGTAGATGGTGGGCCTAACAACCGGCGCAATCCTGGCACGCTTTATACCTAACGTGGAGGGTTCTTCATCATGCTTCCGCTTTGAATTGTCGCGTGCTACAGGTATTGCTGGTGAGGGTTCGTCAGCGGGGATGGAGTCTGTGGTTACACGGTCATCGGGGTCATCTGCAATATCGATGGTAGGGGGCTGTACATCGTCGTCATTCGCGGTTCTCTGGAAGAAGAAAAACAAGAATATAAGGAGCAGCACTTAAATTTTGTTATATTTTGTAAATGACCCACTTGGGGGTGTGACGTGTTAGAGATGGAATCTGTAGAAAAATTCAGGTTCACAAGCCCCTTCACATCTATTATATCTGGCCCTACAGGATGTGGTAAAACTGTGTTTATCCTTAAAATCATTAAAGATAAAGGGGAGATGTTCTCAAAATTTGTGCATAAAGTAATATGGTGCTATTCGACGTACCAATCAGTGTTCAACGAGTACCAAGATGATATTTTGTTCCACAAAGGTGTACATGACGTTAATTCGTTTAAGGGAAATGAGCATACAGTCATTGTAATTGACGATCTCATGTTGGAAATGGATAAAACGTTTGCCGAGACATTTACAGTGTTCTCCCACCATCTTAACATAAGCGTATTCTTCATCAATCAGAATCTATTTTTCAAAAATAGATACATGCGCGATGTGTCGTTAAATACACAATATCTAGTCTTATTCGCGCAACGTAGAGATGTGTCACAAATTGGGGTATTAGCCAATCAAATGTTCCCGAATCAGCGTAAGGAGTTTTTGGAGGTTTATAAAGAAGCCACAAGTCAGCGTTACGGATATTTGCTTTGTGACCTTCACCCGCGAAACACGTTTAGGGTGCTTCTAAGAACGAATATATTCCCAAACGAGCCTGAAACGGTGTATATTCCAGAATGACAAATAGGCTGAAGAAATATCGTGAATTAATAAAAATCTATCATTGCCCCGGGCATGCAACAGATGTTTGTTAAAAATATCGACTCCGACTTTTTAAAATGCATCTGTGAAATCTGTCTTAATGTTATAAAATGTAATGTGCCAATGAAACCCCTCAGAAGGCTCGCTACGTCGTTACAAGAACATAATACGTGCGCTCGCTCGTAAAAGTCAAACTGTGGGGAAGAAAAAGCGAATTATTGTACAAAGAGGATCATTCCTCCCCATCTTATTTTCAGTTTTGGGACCTTTACTGACTAGATTAATATAATGAAGAAAGTGGTAGTGATTCCGCACGAGGTGTATGCTTCATGCAAAGTTCAAAGATCCAGACACGGTTCTAGAACCCGTAAAAGCAGGCTTAAAAGAATGGAAAGCGAATTGTAGCCCTATTAAACAGTGAAAAGTCACCTGATGAGAAAAGGCTCTTGTACCAAGAGGCTCTGCAGAAATTTCTTCATGAGTACGAAGATCATAAGAATCCGACAAAGATTCCCGTGGTTATTAGGCGCAGTGCGAGCAAGATGAGCATGGCGACATAGATGACCAACCAAAGAATAACGGAACGCAACACATCGAGCATGTATTAAAAAGCAGTCTCCCACATACATTGAGGAATAAAGGCTTAAGTCTTTATAATCTATTGAGTGAGGACCCCGTCATACAGTGGACCGATACAGGCGAGGTCATTGTTGAAGGAACAAGGGTACAGGGATCCAATATCGTCGACATTGTCCATGATCTGGTGAGAAAGTGGGACAGGCCCTCACCAACAGGATGGAAGCATATTAAAGCAAGACTACAACAAATAAATGTCCCCAAAACATTGATAGGAAATCTGAATAGGTTAAAAGACTTGAGTCTCGCATGTGTCACAACTGAGTACGCCATCACCCCAACAGTAGCATCTCTGAAGAGGAGAAAGAAGAGACAAACGGCCAACCTTATCCACGTGTCTCTAAAATACGCAAATGGCTAACATATTAAGAAAACGCTATTATGACATTTCTAACCCCGCCTCCTATGGCGGTGTTAATAGACTGTACAGAGGTGTTTACAATGATGGAGTAGGGAAAAAAGATGTTGAGAGGTTTTTGCGGGAGCAGGATGCTTATACACTTCATAAGCCGGTGAGAAAAAGGTTTAAAACGGCCAAGACAACAGCGGCTTCGATTGACTCTATTTGGCAAGCGGATTTAACAGACATGCAAAGATATTCAGTGTATAATGATGGCTACCGCTACATCCTATTCATAATAGATGTATTCTCTAGATATCTGTGGCTAATTCCTCTGAAAAATAAATCGCCTGAAACAGTTGCTAAAGCTACCAAAACGCTGATGTTGAAAGAAACAGGGTTCCTGGCTATTTTTGTACGGATATGGGGAAAGAATTTATAGGCGCTTTTCAGAACATGCTGACAGAGTTTAATATCAGTTACTACACTAGCAATTCTATACATAAGGCCTCTTTAGCTGAAAGAGTTCAACGTACCATAAAGGAACGCATGCATCGCTATTTTACACATAAAAACACATACAGATATATAACATTCTGGGATCATTGGCCTCGTCATACAACCGTTCACACCACCGTACGATTGGCACAACACCTAACGAAGTTTTAGAAAGAGGTACGCGCCAGATGTGAGAAGAGATGGAACACCGCCACCACACACTACACGTTTCAAAATCAATGATTATGTAAGGCTATCGCGTTCGGGAAATAAATTCGCGAAGGGATTTGAGCAAGGATGGACGCGTGAGATTTTTAAAGTTAGTGCTATGAGACCTAAAGGGGAGATAATGATGTATTACGTTGAAGATTTGAATGGGGGAAATCGCAGGAGGCTTTTACTGCGAGGAGTTGCAGAAAGTGGCATTTAATATAGGAAAAAAATGTGTTTAAAATTGAAAAAAAATTAGGCAACAAAGGTTCAGGAGAGAGAAAAATGTACCTGGTGAAATGGCTGGGTTACCCAGAAAGCTTCAACACCTATATAGAAGCTGCTGCAGTAATGAAGCTTAAATAGTATGCAACATGGCGCCTAACCACTTCTATGTCACACTCCCGTCCTCTTCTTCTCTGTCTGTACATCCTAACAACACCCTGGAGAACAGAAAAACAACTGTCATCAGACCGCCTGCCCATCATCATTACAATACGTTCTACACTCTGCCCCAACAGCCTTAGGCACACTTACAGAAATTACAAGAAAGCTGATTGGGAACAGTTCAAAATACAGACTGAGAAACACTTCACCACATTAAACAGAACACCCATCATAAACATCAATACAACACTCAAGACATTTAATCAGATCATCAGTAATGCAAACAAATACATACCCAAGGGCAACACTAGGAAATACAACCCAAATTACACTAGAGAAATAGCCCACCTCATAAGGCAACGTAACAACCTCAAATATAACACACAAACACCACACACAGAAGCCATAAAACAGCAGATACAACAGCTCAACACAGAAATAAACAACAAACTCAAAGAAAAACAAACAGAAACATTTAGGGAATTCATAACAACACTAAACCATTCCACAGATACATCCAGGCTATACAAGACTATAAACAGCATTACCCACTCTAACAACGGCATTCACACTTCACACGCGGCTATCTGTCGCAGCCCAAATAATATCTCAACATATACACAACAAGCAAACATTCTAGTTGATCACTACGCAAAGAGAAGTCACTTCAACAGAGACAACAACCAGAAACACGCAGACAGACAGACACACACAAGAAAACCTACAGACTTGACACAACAATGACACCCTTCAATATAGACCAGACCACCGAGATCATCAAAAACATTGGTGTCCGGCGAATTCATCTACAACAATTTGTCTACAACAATTTATCTCAAGCAATTAGTCTACAGATACAATTTGTGTAGATAGGAAAAATGAAAGCTATTTGATGTTAATTATTATTAATTTAAAAAAAAAATGAAAAATGTTTCTGCAATCGGTTTTCTTGAGAAATTCTAAAGAAAAATGTTATTGGATATTGAATGAATTTATTTACTGAAACGACGCAATACACTCCAACATCTTTTTGAATAAGTCCGAGCTGGTGTGGCGCTTACGCCATACAAATTCTCAAAAAATGACAAGAATTAGTGCGATATCTTGCAAAAAACAATAGTATAAGAAACTCGATTAGGTCAGGTCAGGTCAGGTCAGGTTAGGTTAGGTTAGGTTTCTCAAGAAAACCGATTGCAGAAACAAAATCAGGGTCATCGACTGCCCTTGTTTTCAATTTCGTAGGAAAATCGAGAGCAGTCCATGAAACATACTAGGTCCAATATTAGTAATAGTTTCTCTAGACAAATTGTATCTGTAGACAAATTATTGTAGATAAATTGTATCTGTAGACTAATTGTTGTAGATAAATTGTTGTAGACAAATTGTTGTAGATGAATTGTATCTTTAGACAAATTGTTGTAGACAAATTCGCCTAAAACCAAAAACATTAACCCTTTAACGCCGAACTTTTTTGTAGGGTGAAGGCTAAATGCGTGTATTTGAAACTGTACGTATTCGACCCAGTAGGCTTTAAAGGGTTAAGAATTCGAAGGCTACTGGACCAGACAACATATCTAACATACACCTTAAACACTTGGGCCCACAAATATCAGCACATATTCATACCAACACTGTGTTATTCCTGACATATGGAAACAAGGTATTTTATTACATTAGTCAAGCCAAACAAAAATCCAACAGAACCAGCTTCCCATAGACCCATTACTTTACTATGCCCACCTTCCAAAGTAACAGAAACACTAATCTTACAAATCACCAACCCACACATACCACTATCGCCTATTCAACATGGATTCAGACCCCATCACTCAACCACGACATTACTCACTAACCTCACGCAGCACATCATGGATGGCATCAACTCCAGACGACCAGCCCAACGTACACTATTAGCAACAATAGACATTAGTAAAGCATTTTATGCTATCCCACGCTTCCCTCTCATAAACAAAATACTCAACACAAACATGCACAATAACACTAAAAGATGGCTGAGTAACTATCTTTCAGGAAGATACTCACATGTCACATTTAATGGCAAGTCATCCAAAAACAAGCTTTTTCCAAACGAGGTCCCTCAAGGCTCTGTTCTCTCACCAACACACTTCAACTTATACATGCATGACATTCCAACACCCATAGATAACAAGCTTACCTTATCATATGCAGATGACATCACTCTAACATCCACCAAGAACATCGACACCGCTACAAATAACCTACAAACATACATAAACAGTATACAAGACTGGCTCACACACAATAGACTCACAGTAGCGCCCACAAAATCAACCATCACCTTGTTTACAAGCAATACAAAAGAACACCAGATAACTCCACAGCTTACACTAAACAACACCAACATTCCACACACTCACAAGACCAAAATACTTGGGGTCACATACAAAACATCATTATCTTTTGCAAACCACATTCAGGACATTAAAAACAAATGCACGTCACGACTTAACACGCTTAGGGTACTAACAGGTACAAACTTTGGACACCAGCAGAAAACATCATCACTCATATACAAACAATATATTCGCTCAGTTATGGACTATGCTAGCCCATGCTGGGCACCCATTATCTCAAACACACACACAAACACCTTGCAAGCAATACAAAACAACGCACTTCGTATCATTACAGGATGCACTCAAACAACACCAATAGAACACCTGCACACAGAAACAAAAATACTAAAAGTTAGGGAACATTTAGACATGAGGGGAACACAATTCATGGCAGCAGCGACAACTAACCCACAACACCCTTGCCACTACATGTACACTCATGCACCGTCACCTCGCACCATTAAGGTAACACCAGAGAGACATTATAGCCAAATACTCCATTCCATACCACGCCCCACAGACTCTCACAATATAGAACACACACACACACACACACACACACACACACCTAACCCACAAAGCACTGACACGACTCGGTCCGAATGCGGTCCTAGGTGCGAAGCCGCCATCCATTAACAGGTGAGAGATCAGCCTGAGCAGATCGGATCGAGTTAACTTAGCACGATTCCGATGTGGACATCACCCCAACTTACGGACATATAAATACAGACTAGACAACTCAACAGACGACACCTGCCACCTGTGCCAGGACACACCACAAACAATTGAACACATTATGACAGACTGTACCGCTGTAGCACAATATAGAACACAACACAACACAACACAACACAACATCACTAGTGCACTGAACCTCTGGTCCACTCCGGAGAGGGTGATCGATTACCTGCATGCCGCCGGCTTGCTCGATCAGGGTGGGCTGATCGGCTAAACAACAACAACAACAACACCCTGGCCATCTTTGTAACAGAACTCCATGGGCCCATTGAATTGGAACGTGATTCGTACTGAAGTTGGTGTTTATGAATTCCAGTTAGCCACCAAATTTTTCACTCTTGAAAATGAACAGATCATATTTCTGATCCTTAGAAGAGTCGATGAGTGTGAAAAATTAGGTATAACGTTAGACAACACTACGCGATCAGTCCTGTTCGGTGGGGTACAGTACTATAGTACAAATGTAACACTAGGAACCGGTCATTTTGACACTGCCAAGGACATTGCGTCTTGAAAAGTCGTACCTGACAAACGACTTACTTTTTGAAGTAAACATAGACACGCCTGCACGCACGTTGAAGTTAAAATCAGTGCTTAGTAGAAATATTAAAGACAAAGAGCTGTTCACAATTGTGGCCGAGGGGCGATATAGTGCAGCCTTCCAAAGAGAGACTTTTCACGAGGAACAACATGACTTGAGGGGTCGCGCGTCTTAAGGTACCTAAGCGCCATCACAGGCGAAAACATGTTTTTGATGGATATCACTATTTTCACCCTTCCTCTATCGCGTGGTTTGGGTTATAATGACCTTACGACACGAAGTATAGTTGAAAACCTTATGAAGCGAACTACTTTTTTCACCTCTATCGCCAGCTGGGCTCTGCCGCCCAGATGTGATGCGCGTCTTAAGGGTCCAATATCCCGTTCAACTGGTGGGAGGTGATGGGGGTGGGGGTGGGACGCTCGGTATCTGTGTGGCGGGAACAGCAGGAGGAACGCGAGCCAATGAAAACATGGCAGCCACGCCACTCTGCTTTCTGATTGGCCACCCGCTCCACGCGCCGAGAGGGACACGACACAAACATCCCCCCAGTACCTTAAGACTCGCGTTGCTGTTAGCAGGCGTCCTGTGCAGCAATGTCTCACCGTGCTAGTGATAGTGATGAAAAATCAATGGAATCATTCTGTGCCAGAAATCGCACCCAAAGTTCGGCATAATAAGAAAATAAAAAAATTAATAAAATATATATAAAATATGAAAATCTGTTCCAAAAACTCATCATCATCTTCATTAGCATACTTAAAACTCTAATTTAGCAAAAAATGAACGTTCTAGCTCAATTAATAACATATACTATTGCGAGAATATTGCTGAACTTTGGAGGGGAGGCGATTTCTGGTGAATTTTAATTTTGGAGCTTTAGGTACCTTAAGACGCGGGACCACCCCTCACTTGTCCAGCTTAATGTATCAGTTGAAATTAGAGAAATTGGGGGAAAGCTATCCATCCCCAGACATGTGATCAGTGGCGTATTAAGAATTTTTGGGCCCTGGGACCAAAATATTCTTGGGCCCCTAAACAAGACAAATCTTCGAGTCGTAAATTAATAAAACCATTTCTAAATAAAACCATTTATTTCTACATCAAATAATGTAAGTTTTACACACACATATATATATATATATATATATATATATATATATATATCTACACAACAAGCTGCTACAATTACACCAAACCAATTATACGACTACCAGTCCACTACTAACCTACAAAAGTTGATCCCAAAATCATCCACCACCACTATACAAAAGTTTTTTGCGCGGCTTCAGATCACTAAATTTTCCAATCACAAGCTCCGTATTTAAATTCTGCAAAATATCGTTTTTTATGTATAACAATGACAGACTTTGCAGTTTCTTTTGGGTTAGCATTTGACGTTTAACATTTTTAATCATGCTCAAATGAGAAAAAGAACGCTCCGCAGTTGCGTTTGATATCATCAAACACAAATGCGATAAGCAATGAAAGCATTTGGGAAAACAGCCCTCAATTTGTGAATTTCCTGTAGTACTCCTAATGGACGAGTGTCAGATAAAGCATTTTGTTTGACAAATAATACAAAATGCTGAAACTCAAATGAGAAGCTGTCCTCAAAATCATTTGGGTAATGGACTAGCCAGATTTTTTGCTGCTTTTGATGTTTCCTCTGAAGTTAGTTGAGAGATATTGTGAGCATTCCAAATTTATCATTGCTATCATTATAAACATCGGCCCCTAAAACAGCCGGGCCTGTGACCTGGCTCCCCCTGACCCCCTTAATACGCCACTACATGAGCTATATTTACAGCAATATCGTGGAGCATCAATTTCTTGGGGACACCCAGGCGCGCCTGCTGCGCATTGTACACATTCCCAACCATAGAGGGAAGAGTTTGAGCATTACATATAACAAGCTCCATTACGTGAATGTTGCGACTAATCCTTTAACCGATATCTCAATATATATAAGAACGATTGAGGGAAAAAATTTCGGTGATGGGAGCTTAACAGTGAAGCTACACTTTCGTCGCATTCGGGTATAATGCCCGAAGGCCTTTCACAGTCTATCGAGGGGTAGGATATCAGCGTGGGAGTGGGCTTGGCTCCATTTTTTCAACCATACTACGCACGGCTTTCCCATTGTTGAAGAGGGGTGCTAGATACCTCGGGAGAAAGGCGTTACAATCAGGTTTTAACTTGGTAGAAGACACAATGGGTGGAACTAAACGTAAAGTCTAAAAAACATTTAAAACGTACACGGGACGAAATCATCAAAGATGCAAAGAGAAAAATGCGTGGTGGCGGAAAGAAGAGGAGGGATGTCCGGAAGAAGGGGTTACCAACACGTGGCGCTAAACGTAAAATGACATCAAAAAAGAAGTGTTCTAAGCGAATGAAGCCTATGGCTGATCATTTTTTAACTGATATAAGCTGAGGACACTGCTCTCACGAATCATAGACTGATTACTACTTGTCAAGAGAGGTGGCACTATTTCTGACTCGTGATGGTGCGCTCATCCATCCGTGTAGCTCACAATGTTATAAATCGGAGCTGTCCCTCTTTGATATGCCCCCCTACACAGGTTTCTATTGAGCATTACAATTAACTTTATTACAATTAACCCATTAAACACAATTAGTTCACCGAGTGCCCCAATAGAATTCGTGATACCCAGCTCAGGTCTTTGCTTTTTTGATCCAAGCTGCATGCACATGTACGCTAAACTATGTATAGCCCATTCAGATGGAACGGACTGCGATGATAAATATGTTGTATTTCCCGAAACAAACTTTCTACACCCCATATTCAGCCAGTGTGAGGTGTATTTAAATCAGGTAAACATCTCGGCAGGAACGTGCTATTATCACCTACGAGCCTATCCGGAAAATGTCCTCAACTTTTCAAAAGAAGCGAAGGATACCTTTTTAACTGCCGAGGGCTATTATCAGACTAAAGACGAAAGTAGTATAAAGGATAAATTTAAAAATTCTAAAAAGATATACGAGTGTTTTGGACGTCTGCATACAGACTTCACGTTCCAGGAGAAACTGCTTATGAATGGGGTGGATATGAAGTTAAAGCTCACCCGCATGAATCCTGAGATCTGCATAAATCTGGGACCTGATCAAGCAAAGGGCGCAAAACCCGTTGTGATTCACATCATGGAAACATATCTGCGCGTACGGCGAGTGAAATTAAGTTCGCCAAAATATGTAGAAATTGAAAAAAATTTAATACACGCAACAGTAAAATACCCAATTAACAAAGTACACGGTGCCCGCAGTGCTGACCTCGAAGCAGATAGAAAGCGTGGCCCTGGGAGTTCTACCTAAAAGGTTATTAATTGGAATGCAGGATCACGCTTCGACGAATGGAAAATATAAAAAGAGCGCCTTTAAATTCGAGAATTTCGGGCTTAAAAACATAAATCTATACGTCAATGGCGTTACGTTGGGTGGGACTATGGTTGCGGACTACTCACCAGACGCTGTGTTCCCGCTCTGTGCGAGAGCTTATAGTAATCTGGCCCATATTGCTGGTGGCTGTGACGAGCTTGGGATTGGCGTAACACAGAAAGAATTTGTCGATCAATTTAACTTTTACCCATTTGATATTACCCCCGACTTATCTGCTAGTGTAAATACACACTTAAGTCCACAACAAAGTGGGAACATCTCAGATTGGAATTCGCCGACCCTGTGGACGCGCCTATTAGTGTACTAGTATACCTCGAATCACAAGCTCTATTAGAGCTCGACCGCTTCAGGAACATAGTCACAGACCTTTAAAATGGTCGCGAATACGCTCCAGAGTGTAATAAAAAGTGACCGAGTCACACGCTCCAAATTTATCGATGTGTTTGCGAAGAATGAAACATTGAAATTGCGAACTACGAGAGATTGCCGTAGTTTTATTGTCAATACGGACATTGTGGGGGGTGAGGGGATTCATTGGTTTGCAATCTATTTTAAAAATAGGGAAATAATGTACTATTTTGATTCACTCGGCACTCAGCCCTGGAGTGACCGTGTTGTTGTACAATTTATCGAAAAGCTGCATGTCCCTGAAATTGTCTGGAATCCTTACCGTTTCCAAGGATATTTTAGTAACACTTGTGGCATGTACTGTCTTTCATTTCTCCGCACGTGTCTCGTGGGAGGGGATTTATAAATATTTTTAAAATTATTCGTTTTGTGCGACACTGAGATGAATGATGAATTGGTATGCAGACAGATTAAAAAAGGGTCCCATTTGTGCGCACTTCCTGTATTGTGTAAAGTTTTACGTATGTATATATAATTGTAACTATATTGTGTAAATTGTCTCCATTAATGTTAGTCCTATTTAATGGACACTAGTTCTATAAGCTGAATTGTACTAAAACACGATTTCTACCTGGCATTCGTTGGTCCGGATGCAAGCCAATACCTCGACCTCCACATTCAGGTCACTGGGTTGGCTGCGCGGTAAAACCTCCAAGTGCCCATCGTTTATTTGCCCTTCGTCAAAGCTGTCGTGAAAAGTAGCTATAACACGATCAAGTTCCGCATCGGACCTTTAAGGAGAAATTAAAGTCCATTTTTTCATAAATCGATTTGTATTCAGAAATCCTAGCTTAGTATTACTGCAAACTAGTCCATAATTGAGGATACCCGCTAATGAAACATTTACGATAAAATGTGAGTAGTAGAAATGCATTATTAAAACCACACCATATATATATATATATATATATATATATATATATATATATATATATATATATATATTATATATATATGCCGAAATAACCACGAAGACGACACAGAATGGACAGTAATTAAGAATCTATTGTTTTCCACCAAAATACCACAGAGGTGTATTATATATATATATATATATATATATATATGAAAGAGAGAGAGAGAGAGAGAGAGTTGCAAGGCGTTACAAGTACACTAATTTACAGCTCTAAAGGAAGATTAGGTCGGTGTACTACGATCATCAGCCAGCACCGGGTAACGATCCCGGGACAAAGTTGTTAACACATGCATCCATATATATATATATATATATATATGGGAAGAGAGAGTTACAATAAGAGAAAATGCTGACTAGGGCACTCGGGTTAAATAATAATCACAACGCAGATATCCTAACTGCTCAAAAGTAAGATTAGCTGGATGTGCTACGCATCATCTGCCAGCAACGGATAACGAGCCCGGACCGGTTGTTAGCACATACTTCCATATATATATATATATATATATATATGAAGAGACGGTTACAATAAGATATGTCGATTAAGGTGCCGGAATTAAATCATAAACATAAAGCAACTATCATAACTGGGATCAAAAGAAAGTCTAGCTGGGTGTGCTACGCAACGTCTGTCAGCACCGGGTCTCGAACTCGGGATCGCAGGCAATTCTTTAAAGTTTTGGTAATTCTAAAACCCTACCCGTAGAACTTTCTATAAATTTTTAAGTTATCAGAAACGCGTGTAATAAAATTTCACTTTCAAAGGACACCTTCATCGTATAACAAAATTCACTGTCTAAATCACGTTATCAGGGAGGAAGATTAGCTGGGTGTGATACACATCGTCTGCCGGCACCGGGTCTCGACCCCTGGGCAGATATCCTTTCAATTTGTTTTATTACGAATTTTTATAAATTATAACACCTGCACTGAATGAAACGATATATATACATAACCCGTCCTTCCGCTTAAATCAGAAACTAGTTTTTCAAAACGCATTTATCATGGCTTTTTATAAATTAACTAACAATGGCACTGAATGAAACGATGTACAGTATATAGCCCGAATCACAAATTAAATTAATTACTTATATTTCAATGTCGTCTTCAACGGCTGATTCTTGCACTCTGTCACAAATTTCTGCAATACTTTTTGTGTGGAGAGATCATCATTCCGGTCAGTCGCTCCGAAAAGGTGGAGTGTAGCCCTTGCATAGCGGTCCCCGTCTTCAAACAACTGCGGGGAGCAGTAAAGCTGTTGTGACTGACTCAGGGCGATGTATTTCAGTGGTTATTCTTTGATAAATACAACTGTTGTGGATTCCAGATGAAAATCCCCCTTTTTATATACGCGATCCTAATTGTAAACACCCCCAGTAGCCGAATCAAGAGTTTCCTATTGGCCGTTGGTGAAATTTGGGTGGGGCATAACGTGTAAGCGCGACTACCCACCCACCAGAAGTCCTGGCCGTTCTCAGGCTCCGCCCATTGGGCTGTAATTGGCTGAGCCGTGAATTCTGAGGCGTGTCAAATATAACTTACCCATTCCATAGATTCCTTCCAGAAATTAAACAGAATCATAGAGAGATAGAGAGAGGTTTTGTTTGGAAAATAAAACTTGTTTTTTTGAGGCGCCGAGAAGATGGGTGGGCGAAGGGAAATTTGACCGTATAATAAACATCCATTTATTACCTGCGCTAATATGTATATAATATATATATATATATGAAGGATTTTACAATAATCTAAAACTGGAGAATAATTTAAAAAAAATTAACAAAAATGAAAGGGGTAGCGTCGCATTAGCCCTCAAAGTTTATGGTGTCGGGAGATTGGGGTATGGTAAATGTCCATTTTTATTACCTTGCCTGTGACAAAAAAAAAAAAAAAAAATATATATATATATATATATATATATATAAGGGGTTTCAAAAAACCTTAGCCCCCCATTTGCAGCTTACATGTTTACTTATATCGAAATAGTATTAAAATTACTCTAACTGATAGTGATAATATAATGACTTCCCAATTAATTGGTGATTCGGAGAGGCAACGTGTGATAGATCGCATACGAGCAATAACATTTCGGGAAGCTCGTGATGCTGGAGCCACCTTTATAACACGTTCATGGGTTGCCAAAAAATTGCGAAGAAGTGAGGACTTCGTCAAAAGAAATTGGAATAAAACATTGGATGAATGTGAAATGGATACAACCAAATCTGGGCGCCCAAATTTGCCACTCTCTCAGGAAACAAAGGACATCATTGAAAGCGGTACGCGTAAGCGGAAAAACAGCTGTGCTAAACTTTCTAGAGAGATCGAAGTGTTGAGAGGAAAGATCGTTAGTGGTGAGATCATTCGACTGTACGTCATAGGCAGTTTAAAGCCTTGGCATGAACTTCCAAAGCCAAGAAAAACTCAACATCGATGACAGAATGTGGTTGCCCATTATCTTGAAGATTGGGATGTGGATGACTTCATGCATTTAGCTGTCTCCGATGAATTTTTTGTTTACGTAACACGTCGGCCTAACTACCAAAATGATCGAGTGTGGGCCACAACACCAGATGAAATCGATGACAATGAACATTATCGCGAATTATTAAAAAGTCCAGACTGTGTTGGTGTGTTTGTTTTGTTCACTGAAAGAAGCTCATGTGGGTGCTAAAGCCAATTGGTCAGAGTTGGGATGGACAGTATTTTCGTGATATTATTCTATCCCAGCATATCATTCCTTTTCTAAGAAACCCAAACAATGTTATGGATGTCGATCAGGTCACACTTCTGCACGATAAAGCCCTCTGCTTTAAGGCATTAGCCACTCAACAGTTGTTGCGGAACCATGAGATCGATTTCTTTGGAAATGAAGAATGGCCAGGAAATTCTTCTGACCTGAACGTCTGTGAACACATTGGATCAGTTATAAAGGACAAGGTTGAATGTTTCTTGTTTCAAGAACTTGCAGCAAATCGATTTTCGAAGGATACAATGACGCAACACATTGAAACTTTTAGCAAATTTGCGTAACGATCAAGATCTATTCACGCCACTTTTGGCAAGCTACCCAAAGCGAATTCAGGCTGTCTTGGAAGCCAATGGCGGGAACACCAAGTTTTAATTGTTTCTCATTAAATGCAGGATTAAATTCTCTTTTGTAAGGTATGTTTAGTTTTACTGTACCTTTAATGGTTTAGTTAGGCCATGGGCGGGGGGGGGGGCTAAGGTTTATTGGAGCCCTGTATATATATAGTCCAGCGATCTACTTAGTCCAGCGATCTACAAGCTTCCTAATGCCAAGTGTATTGAGAAACAGGGAGACTATTTTGAAAAGTGATGTGTTTATAATCTATCAGATGTGAAAATAAAAAGTGCGGATACTTATTGAGTTACCCTTATTGAGTTACCCTCGTGTGCGGAAACGTTCCTTAACACTTATGTCGTTTCTATTCATTTATATACTGCGCGGTCATTGCAGTTATATATGCATATATATATATATATATAATGTGGTATATTATATCGCTAGTATTTTCAGCCAATTGCCGGCGAATGCAGCCGGCTCGCGGTAAACAATCATCCTTCCGCACAATTGGTTGGTAGATAAATCGTTACCCTGGGCGACCTAGTGGTTAAGACGCTGGGCTGGTGTTGGTCCGGATTCCCCGTTAAACTTTAGGTCTAAGGTGCGGTGAAAAGCTTGACCTTCGTCAGAATGAACAATTCGGGTATTTTTTCTCTCTTGGAATAAAAAGAAATGCTTATTTTGAAGTCATTTTATATAAGAGATGAATGAGAAAAGTAAATAGACGCCTCTCTCTCTCTCTCTCTCTCTCTCTCTCTCTCTCTCTCTGAAAACTCGTCTATAAATAAATAATTAATATATATAGATGTGTGTTTAATAATAGGGGATCTATGTGCGTTTGTGTGCCCTTCTTGGGTGTTCAGGCGATGTGTACACTGTGCCAACTGGCTGATAATGCCTGGAGGCACTGGCTTCTACGCCAACTGGCGGATTTCGAGTTCTATGTCAAGTGTTGCTACCACGATCACTCATTGAGCTTGTCCCTCTCGCCGAAGCTGGATGATCTCTTCCTCCCTCGCCTTCTCTCTCTCTTAGGTTAGGTATACCCCTCTGGGGGGTGAGGCAGTCCCAACTTCTCACCCAAAGAGGTCAGGTGGACTCCCACAGCTTTCTTTTTTTTTTTTGGCAACCTGGGGGAGGGAGATCTTGCAACAAGGGGGAGGGGATTGGCACTGGCACTCATTGCATCATTGCATTGCACTCTAACCTTTTGCACCCACACTACTTACGCTGGTTCTCGCGATTGATTTTAAGCCCCTGAACTCTCTTCGAAAACGCCCTCTTCAATTCAGTCGTGAGATCTAATCTTCAATTCATTATGAAATTTATTATTATTGATGTGAGTAGAATGGGCGCAAAAAGGTAGTGTCATTGCAATATTGATCAATGTTGCAAAGGGGTAATGCTGTAAAGTGGGATTCTAAAGTTGCATGAAGGGGGGAGCTTTGGGGGAGAAGTTGGGCCGGCCTCATCCCCCAAAGGGGTATCCTAACCTAAGACGGTAAACCTTAACGTAAGAAGGATAGAGAAGAGAACATATGTTTTTGCTTGGCTCGCCAGACGCATAATGAGAGCTCAGGGTACTAACATCTGTTATATATGGAGGGATTGCCAGGGAGCACTATTTATTTTAATTATTTATATATGGAGGGGTTGCCAGATACCACTATTGAATTTATTTATTTATATAGGGTGATCCAGAGAAATGGGACCCAAAAGAAACCCCTGTAACTCTTAAAGTATAAGTCCTTTTATAAAATCATACGCATCATTCGAAAGAGGATAGTTACAAGTTTGTACAGGATTGTATAGGTTTTGACAATACAAGACAAGATAAGATACAAAACAAAATAAAAGTGTTAGTTAAAACTAACCCTTCAAGATGAGTGCATGGACTGTGGAACAGCTGCGTTTCATAACTGAGCAATATTATGAGCATGGAAGAAGTGTAGTTTCAGCTCTTAGAAGGTGATTTTGACATCTGAAAATTTGTCTTGAAAGATCTTTGAGCTGAAACTACACTTCTTTCATGCTCATAATATTGCTCAGTTATGAAACGCAGCTGTTCCACAGTCCATGCAGTCATCTTGAAGGGTTAGTTTTAACTAACACTTTTATTTTGTTTTGTATCTTATCTTGTCTTGTATTGTCAAAACCTATACAATCCTGTACAAACTTGTAACTATCCTCTTTCGAATGATGCGTATGATTTTATAAAAGGACTTATACTTTAAGAGTTACAGGGGTTTCTTTTGGGTCCCATTTCTCTGGATCACCCTTTATATGGAGGGTTGCCAGATACCACTATTTATTTTAATTAATTATATATGGAGGGGTTGCCAGTTATTTAATTTATTAATTTATATATAGAACGGGTACCAGATATCACTATAGTACTCTATAATTCAATTATTTTTTTATTAAAGGCAATAGAGAGAGAGAGAGATGCTCTCCTTAACTTTCAATTTATTAACTAAACTACAAGAATCACTATTTACGGATAAAGTCAATTTTCTTTAGGAACATTATTGAATTAAACATGTCCCCAGTAATACACTGAATATCTTTCTAAACACTTCACTTAATTTGTACAAAAACTAATAAATCAAAAAGCAATTCACTTCCAAAAGAATGTCTTAATGTACCCCATTCTCTCTCCCTTCAACGGTACCACAGAGGAGGTGCTGGGGATGTATGTGGTGGGTGTGTGCGCGTGTGCACGAGAGAGACGGAGAGAGACGAAAATGAATCGAATTAAAATACAAACTAAATTTGTTAACAAAGAAAAGTCCCGAACACAATGGTACAGACATTTGGAACACGTATTCGAAAAATAGTTTACAAATGTGACAGAAAATTAAATATACAATTAAATTAGCTCAGAAGAAGTATATACACATCTTAAGCAGAGCTGGGCACTTGCGTTTTTTTGCGCGTTTTTTTGCGGTACTGCGGTACTACTACCGCACTACCAAACCGGTACCGCATAACGCAGTACCGCAAAGGATCGCTGAAAGTACAGCAGTACCGCTACCGCATTCAAATTTCCCGCGGTACTTTCCGCGGTACCGACCAACACGGTAGTACCGCAGTACCGCAAAAAACCGCAAGTGCCCAGCTCTGATCTTAAGTGATATATATATATATATATATATATATATATATATATTATTATTATTAAATATTGTACGGATAAAGTAAATTTTCTTCAGGAACATTATTGAATTAAACATGTCCCCAATAATAAACTGAATATCTTTCTTATTGCAGTATTAAGATTTGTACAAAAACTAATAAATCAAAAAGCAATTCACTTCCAAAAGAATTTCATTCTTAAGGTACCCCATTCTTTCTCCCTTCAACCGTACCATTGAGGAGGTGCGGGGGAATGTGTGTTGTGGGTGGGTGTGCGTGTGCAGAGAGAGAGAGAGAGAGAGAGAGTGTTACAAGGAAAAGAAGTACCTCAAAAGGCCTTGCGGCCCATACCGAGGAGGTACCAATGGCAACGGATGCCAGGGAAAAATTCATACACCCTCACATAGTGTGCAAGATTCGGTCTAACCTTTTCTTGAACAGATTCACAGAAAAACTGTTCACAACTTCTGAAGGTAGCCTGTTCTACGTGTCAGATCTTACTAGTAAAGTAATTCCCACACACACAGTAGTCCTAAACTTTTTCAAATCCAACTTCCAACCATTGTTGCGAGTTGGGTTTTATCATTTAAACTAAACATGCTTCTAAAATCGACATCGTTGAACCCGCGTAGGAGCTTGAAAACCTTGATGAGTTGACTGCGCAGCCTCCGAGTTTCCAGCGAAAACAAATTCAGGGCGCTTAAGCGTCGATTGTAGCCCATATGCCTAACAGAAGGGATTAACTTTGTGGCCCTCGCCTGCACTCGCTCCAGCCTCTCAATTTCTTTCCTGAGGGTGGGCGACCAGAACTGCACAGCATACTCCAAGTGCGACCGAACCAGAGAATTGTACAAAAGAGCACAATCTCCTTGTTTCGAAATCGAAATTGTCTCCTGATATAATCCAACAGCTTCTGGGCTTTCTTTTCCACCTCTACGCACTATTTGCTAAACTTAAGGTCGCTGCTAATTAGCACACCCAAGTCCTTTTCCATTTCAGTCGCCTCAATATTACTCCCCAACATCAAGTAGTCTGACTTGGGATTGGCGTAGCCAATGTGCATCACCTTGCATTTACCTAAGTTAAACGGCATTTGCCATTTTTCGGACCACTCTCATATCCTACGTAGGTCCGCACGCAGTTGCTCGATCGCTTTGGGCGTCCCAACATTGGCGCCAAGCTTGGTGTCATCAGCGAATTTGGCTGATATCATTTATGTAAATGATAAACAACAGTGGCCCCAAAACGGAACCCTGAGGAACCCCACTAGTGACCAAGGCCCAACCCGAACTAGTCCCTTTAATTACAATCCTCTGCTGCTTATTCTTCAGCCAGTTTTCAATCCACCTACCTACTTCCCCACCGATACCCAGCGCGCGCACTTTGGCCATTAGCCCTACTCTTATCATATTCACTCCACATGACGCGGAAAAACTCGAGCAAGTTGGTGAAACACGACCTATGCCTTCTAAACCCATGTTGGGAGTCGCCGAGCAGCTTGTAGGAATCCAAATGGTCAACGATCCTATCCACTATTATCACTTGTAATAATTTACCTACAACCGAGCGAAAGTTACAAGTAGTTACAAGGACAAGAGGAAGCCTCAAAGACCTTTCGGTCCACTCTGGGAGGTTCCTGTTATTAAACAAGTTTATTTTTCTTTCAACTATCCTAGCAGTAATAGAAAACTGGACAGAAAAGTATAGGGCTCTCTCCCCACCCTCCGCTCCCTCCGCAGGTACGGAAAAAGGTTGAAGAAAAAAGCTTGACCCTGAAAAAGTAGCCAAGGAAATTTTACAGGAAAGTGGAGAATATATATAAAGCTCTATAATTAGCATGCCCACAGAGACACCGTGCAAGCGAACTCCTGCAGAGTTATGTTATGTTTTAGTCTTAAACTATGAGTATTTAGTACTTTGTCTAGCCTATTTTTGAACACATTTACACTTTGGCTGGAAACAACCTCTGAGGGAAGTTGGTTCCAGAATCCAGATATTAACTATTTTATCGGAAAAAAAATTCTAGCAGACAGAGGTCCTAAATGTCTTTAGTTCCAGTTTAAACACATTATTTCTTGTCGGATTGGCATTAAATGAGAATAAGTTTCTGTAATCTACCCTGTCTATTCTATTGAGCATCTTGAAGACTTGAATAAGCTGACCCTGCAACCTTCTCGTCTCTAAGGTAAACAGATTTAGGGGCTCCAATCTCTGTTGGTAGCTTTGCATTATCATAGAAGGGATAAATTTTGTAGCCCTTGCTTGTACTCTTTCTAACCTTTCTATGTCCTTCCTGAGGGACGGAGACCAAAACTGCGCACAGTATTCCAGTTGAAGTCTGACTAGTGAATTATAAAGAGACATTACAGTCTCCTTGTTCCGAAACTGGAACTATCTTTTAATATAACCTAGTATTTTTAAGGCCCTCTTTTCGACTTCAGCACAGTGCTTCGACGGTTTCAGATCATTGCTGGTGTAGACTCCTAAGTCTTTCTCTAGATCGGTCTCAGTCAAGTTCCTTCCCAAGAGAGAGTAATCGGTCTTCGGGTTTTTATAACCTATGTGCATTACCTTACATTTGTCCAAGTTGAATGGTATCTGCCAAGTAGCAGACCATTCGCCCATCCTGTCAAGATCATTCTGAAGCGTTCTTAAGCCTCCTCAGTACCTACGCTACTTCCTAATTTCGTATCGTCTGCAAATTTGGAGATTGTACTTTGAAGCCCGACGTCTGTATCGTTAATATAGATGATAAAAAGTAAAGGACCCAGAACGGAACCCTGTGGGACACCACTGGTGACGGTCGCCCACTCCGAAGCCACTCCATTTATTACCACTCTCTGCTTTCTATCTTTTAACCAATCCTCAATCCAGTTGGAAACGAGCTCGGTTATTCTTAGTCCTTTGACTTTAGCCATCAATCTCGCGTGAGGGACTTTGTCAAAGGCCTTTTGAAAGTCGAGATACACTATATCTATTGACCTACTTGCATCATACAGTGTATGCATATTATGGTAAAACTCTAACAGGTTTGTCAGACAGGATCTATGTCGCCTAAATCCATGTTGAGAATAAAAAATTAGATTGTTAGATTCAAAGTGATACACAATACGTTTTGTAATGATGGATTCCAACAGTTTGCCGACAACTGATGTTAAACTGATCGGGCGGTAATTACAAGGATTTTCCCTATCACCCTTTTTAAAGATTGGTGTTACATTTGCTAACTTCCAGTCGGTTGGAACTTTCCCTAACTCGATTGATTGTTTGAATATGGTTACTAAGTCGTCAACAACATTGTGGCTAACCACTTTTAATACCCTTGGAAGAAATAAGTCGGGGCCAGGTGATTTGTATTTGTTCATCTTATCAATTAATTGCTGTACCTCATTTCTCTAAAACTTATGGTCTCTACGGGATGGTCACTGTCATGTGTAATCCGAGGACTTGGCACTTCTATTGTCTTCCTCCGTGAAGACTGTAACGAAGAACTCGTTTAACATATTAGCTATATCTTTATCACCGAATTTCAGTACGCTATTTCTGTCTTTTAGGGGGCCTACAGAATTTTTAATTGGCTTTCTGCTATTAACATGGGCAAAACATTCTTTAGGGTTAACTTTACAGAGTGAGGCAACTCTAGCTTCTTCACGTTTGGCTGATCTAATTAAGGACTTAACCCTCCTACGTAGGTTTATATAGTTTTCTGAATTAGTCTGGTTGAAATGTGACTTAAGTGGTTTGTAGGCTCTATTTCTTCCCATAATAGCAATGCTAACTTCGTTGTTAAACCATTTCGGCGACTTTGTTGACAAAGAAACTATTTTAGTGGGTATAAAAGTGTTCTGCAGTATTCTAAATTGATCTCTATACGAGCTCCAGGTGACATTCACATCTTCACTTATTAGAACTTCAAGTGTGTCTAAACTACTACGGAAGCTTTCAAAATTTGCTCTCGAGAAATCCAGTCTTTCACGAGTCTTTTCGTGTATATTAACTGGAACTCTGAGGTCAAACCTAATCAAATTATGATCGCTGTTACTCAAATTTTCACCAGTAGTCAGGTTGGAGACTAGGTCATCTTCGTTCGTGAATATGAGGTCTAGTTTATTATTATCCCTTGTAGGACCGTCAATCCATTGACTTAAGTTATCATCGACAAATTCCAACAGTCTTGAGCCCTCAGCATCAGCTGTTTTGTTTTCCCAATTTATATTATCACAATTAAAATCACCAAAAATCACACTGATTTTATTATTCACTATTCTGCTTAATTGATTATACAAGTTTATATCCTTATCAACGGGGTAGTGAGATGGCCTATATATTAGAATAGATGCACTACTTTATTATTTAGGTTTAGATCAATTCCCAACATTTCATGAGCAGATACGATATTACTGTTTACCGGGTGCAGGAAGTTCCGAGCATACAAACGTACACCGCCGCCTTCCCTTCCATTCCTAGCTTTGTGAAACATTTTGTAACCTACCATTTCAAATTCTTCTACAAAATCCCTTGTTTCAGAATGAATCCAGGATTCCGTTATTCCTATGATATCAAAGTTCTCAGTTTTGATTAGCGCTATAAATTCCATTAGTTTGTTTCCAATTGACCTAGCATTGAAGAGCACAGTTTTGAGAGATTTTAAATTGTGATTTCTTCTAACTGGCCTGAGTCGTTTCTCGAAGCATTTGAATCAACTACTGGGAGAGTGAGATGAACTGCTGCTGAAGGAGAACTAACTGCTGCTGGAGGAGGATTAACTGCTGCTGGACGAGGACTAACTGCTGGGGGACGAGGACTAACTGCTGGGGGACGAGGACTAACTGCTGGGGGACGAGGACTAACTGCTGGGGGGCGAGGACTAACTGCTGGGGGGCGAGGACTAACTGCTGGGGGGCGAGGACTAACTGCTGGGGGACGAGTATCAATTGCTAGTTTGGGGGGTCCTAGTTTAAAAAGATTATACAAATAAATGTTTAGTAAATCACCAAACTTGTTTTTCCCCTTCTGATTAAAATGCATCCCGTCCGAACCAAAGTATTCCCCATTTCCGTAGAATGTAGGCCAAAAATCAACAAACTTTAGGCCTTTTGCATCACGCATGCGTTTAACTCTTATTTATGCTAATGGCTTTACTTAAAGTATAGTCACTAGCACGAATTCGAGGGAGAATCCCTACAACCATACCCATGTCTGTCTTATTCCTAATCTTGTCAGTTAGAGAGAGAGTTACAAGGAGTTAAAGGAAAAGAAGTACCTCAAAAGGCCTTGCGGCCCATACCGAGGAGGTACCAATGGCAACGCGTGCCAGGGAAAATTTTCTACACCCTCAAATAGTGTGCAAGATTTGGTCTACCCTTTTCTTAAAGTGATCCACAGAGGAACTGTTCACAACTTCTGAAGGTAAGCTGTTCCACGTGTCACAGATCTTATAGGTAAAGTAATTCCCACACACACTAGTCCTAAACCGTTTCAAATCCAACTTCAAACCATTGTTGCGAGTTGGGTTATCATTTAAACAAAACATGCTTCTAAATTCGACATCTTTGAACCCGCATCACGTAAGCGTCGATTGTAGCCCTCATGCCTACCGGAAGGGATTAACTTTGTGGCATTCTTCAGCCGGTTTTCAATCCACCTACCTACTTCCCCACCAATACCCAGCGCGCGCACTTTGGCCATTAGCAGGCGGTGAGGTACCTTATCAAAGGCTTTCTCATCAATCGCCCTACTCTTATCATACTCACTCAACATGACGTGGAAAAACTCGAGCAAGTTGGTGAGACACGACCTATGCCGTCTAAACCCATGTTGGAAGTCCCCAAGCAGTTTGTAGGAATCCAAACGGTGAACGATCCTATCCGCTATTATCCCCTCTAATAATTTACCTACAACCGTCGTGAGAGTAATGGGACGATAGTTCCCTGGACTTTCGTGATCCCCTTTCTTAAAGATAGGGGTCACTTTGGCTTTCCTCCAGTTACCAGTCACCTGGCCCGTCTCCAACCATTTGTTGAAGACTGTAGCCAGGTGGGGAGCCACCTGCTCGCGCACCTCCCGCAAGACTCTGAGGAGGAACTGGTCTGGTCCAGGAGCCTTAAACGCGCTCAGTTTGTCTATTCTATCGGCAACGACTGTCGCGGTACACCGAACACTATCCAGGCCAGCACCTTCATGCCTGACGCCTGGCTCGGGGATGACGCGGGTGTCCTCCCTGGTGAACACTCCCGCAAAGTACTCATTTAGCACATTAGCGATGTCCGCGTCGGAGGTCCGCCTTCCTACTATTAGCATAACTGAAGAACTCTTCAGGGTTCCCCTTGCAGAGGCTTGTCACTCGTAGTTCTTCGTTACATTTCACTAGCCTAACCTTCGCCTTCACTTCCCTGCACAGGGAAACATACGCTTCAGTGTTCTCATGGGAACGATTGGCCTTCGCCCTCCTATACGCAGGTTTCCTATTTCGGATAGCCGAAGCGATGTCACGACTGAACCACTTAGGCTGCGTTGAAGCAGGGGTGACCGGTTTTGAGGGTATGGCAGCAGACTGCAGCACCATAAACTGGTCCCGGAGTGCACTTCACACTTCCTCAACATCGCCGCCGAACTCAAACCCCATCTCACCTACGCTATCCCAGAGGCTAACAAAGTCCGCCCGCCGTAGATCGAGCTTGCTGCCTCCCGAGTTACTCGCTTCACCCAAGGGGTAGGGGGAGAGGGAGAGAGATTAAAATACAAACTAAATTTGTTCAAAAGAAACGTGTACAATTTTGGAACAAGATTAAAATGATAAACTTTAGTGCAGAGATAGCAGAATTAAGATATGTTATATACGTCAGCGGCCTTAATATTGAAAGACGTACATGTGCGTTACTTTCTCTTAGATGTGTACGTACGTGAAATGAATTTCTCGTCTCCTTTCGAATGAAAAATTGTGTACATAACTGAACCTCGATTTCAGCATTCTTAACCCGAGGCGGAAATGAAGACTGTAACTTTCTTCTTACATATTTCTTTCTTAAAAAATAAATTGACACACACACACACACACACACACACACTGTTCAAATTCCACGAATGGTCAAAATCGAAATACTCCAATTGACCTACATTAGAAGTAGTTGAGTTTGTAGCTATACCAAAGTCAGGAACGAGTCATCCTGGAAGTTTGGTTTTAATTTTATATATAAAAGACTGTTTCGTATTAGCCCTTCGGTTTAATTAACATCACACACACACACACACACACACACGTATATATATATATATATATATATATATATATATATATATATATATATATATATATTCCAAATGGGTCTAACTAATGGTTTATAAAGATTTATATATAGAGATTGTCTTTAGGTCTGGTCTTTCTTAGGAACCTAACCTAACCTAACCTAATAATAATACAATAAAAGTTAAAGATAAGTAAACTTTTGTATGAGAAACTATATTTTTTTATTTGAAGAAGGATTCCATGTTAAACTGTAGGTCTAAGGTGGAGTCGAAAGCTTGACCCTCATCAGAATGAGCAATTCGGGCGGAAGCTAACCAAAGGATGATATATATAGTGTTTATAAAGTCCCTATTTGTTTTAGTGAAAACGTAGCAAAAAGGGTAAAATTCAATAACAATAGAAGTCGAAATAAACCTGCGGAGAGAATAAGCAAAATTTGATAAAGACGCACCTTCATTATTCGTGAAGGTGACCAATCAGGACTTCTTTGCCGAAAGTGTGGGTCCGTTACATCGGTGTTACGACAGCTGATTGGTACACACATTTAACATAGTTCGCTCGGTTACAATGACAACCAATCAACAAACTTACGAACCGCCTATTAGTCTTTTCGGGGTGGTGTTTACTATTGGGAATCATGCATATAAAAGGGAATATTTTCAGGTGGAACTCAAAGCAGTTATTTTCATCAGTGAATAAACACACGCATCATAAGTCAGCCACAACAACTTTACAATTTACCGGCTTTATATGAAGGTGGAGACTGCCGCGGTGGCTCCAATTATTCTTTTTAACGCAACCGATCGGGACGGATTATTTTCAACGCAAACCGTTGATGACATTTGCAATGACTCCGTACGATCCGGCGCAAGGGATTGCAGTCGAAATGTAAGTATAAAAATTGATGTACCTATATTTCTATTTTATTTTTTTTGTAGCCTATATTTAGTCGCGAAATTTATTTTAGTGTTCCTGAGGATATTAGGCGAACGCTCTTGAGCACCACTATGTTTCCTTCGTGTTTCATGTGTATATATATATATATATATATATATATATATATATATAAGGGTGTCCCAGGAGGAAATGTCAAGAATGCACCATTTGACTCTTTGGGTATTTCTAAGTAGAAAGTATTATATCGACATGTGCCTGATTTCCAACCGTTACCGAGATACAGGCCTCTACATTTGGGCACCACCTCACTACGGCAGGGAGGTTACTAGTCTTACTACATACTTAAATCAACGGTTTCCTGGAAGGTGGATTGGACGTGGAGGACCTGTGGCATGGCCCCCTCGTTCGCCTGACTTATCTACGCTAGATTTTTTTGTCGGGGGGGTTCTTGAAGAGTAACGTTTATCAGCGGGGTAAGCCCGAAACTAGGGAGCAGTTGGTTGCACGTATACAGGATGCGTTCATAAACCTCAGAAATGAACTTCCGCGTTTTCCTTGGCAAGGCTCGATGGATCGGAGGCTCGCCGCGTGCATTGAAGAAGGAGGGGGTCATTTTGAAACCATTCTGCAATAAGTGCAATAGTGTATTGTATGTTTGTACTTTTTGTAAACCACAAGTGTCATTAAATAGTATCTAAGATCGCCTTTTTATTGTTTTAATTACCCAAATGTAGAGGCCTGTATCTCGGTAACGGTTGGGAATCAGACCCATATCGATATAATACTTTCTACTTAGAAATACCCAAAGAGTGAAATGGTGCATTCTTGACATTTCCTCCTGGGACACCCTGTAAGTACTATGTATGTATATATATATATATATATATATATATGGAGGGGCTGTAGTAATTTATTTTCATCTCATTACATTTTATTATAAAATGCTTCATCAAAATAGGTGGTACCGTCAATTTTTAATTATAGATTAGTTTGCATTAGTAATTAATAATTAATACTATGGTAAGTCTTGTAACTCCTTGTAATTCTTTTCATTATATATATATATATATATATATATATATATATATATATATACTCTGCATGTGTTTTTTATGAAAAGCAAATGGGTTTTTATTAAAAAAGATTCACAAAAATGTATGAACTAATCAAATTAATTTAAAATTATCCTTTCTCCTTAAAGGTCCGATGACCTCAATTTCTATTTGTTTTGGTGAACTTAATTTCACGCGGCGTACGCGAAGGTATGTTTCCATGATATGAATCACAAAGGGCTTTGCACCCTCTTCTTGATCAGGCCCCAGATTTAAACAGATCTCAGGATTCGTGCGGGTGAGCTTTATTTTCAGGTTAAGATTCGGTAGAATACATCCACCAAACTCGATATTGATATTTATGCAGCGAGATAGAGCGAAAAAAAACAAGAAAACTTTATTCTATACTAATTTCGCCGGAAATTCCTATTTATCGAGATATTCACTTTCGAAATTCTTAAATTTTGGCGCCATTATTCACTAGTCAAACCATCTCGTCCTGTGTATGTAGTCATGTTATTATCATTAGCCAATTAGCGGCTGCCCTATTGTCACGTGACACCCCCGCGTATGTCTAGTGCTGAAATTTGAATTTAACAGTTGATTCAGAATGGTGGTGTGTAATGGGTGTTCTAATTCCGAGTGGGACGTTATTAAACAAGTTTTGAGGGAGGATAATGCTGCTGTCGCTATATTTAGAGCTCACTGTATGCCCGGTTGGGTCAAATGTATACCCGGTTAGGTCAAATGTATATCCGGTTAGGTCAACTGTATGCCCTTGACAATTGGTTAGGTTAAGTTGTGTTATTTTCGTTAGTTTTAATGAAAATATCACGACTGGTTCTAACCTAGGCCTAGATGACGTCCCACTCGGACTGAGTTTCCGACGGTTAAATAGGAATTAACCAATATTTTCAACTAGGTTAGGTTATTTTTGCCTTGAATATTCCTGACGAAAATAGGTTTTTCTTGTGTATTTAATGCTGTTTCAATTGATTCTGGCCTTCTTAGCTAACAATTTCACTGCTCTTCAAAGCCTTGGGGGAGGGGGGAGTATCTCCATAACGGTGCATTTGCGGCAAAAATGAAGGTCAGATTCAATTGAAACAGCATGAAATACACCAGAAAAACCTATTTTCGTCACCAGTTTGGGTGGATGTGTTCTACCGAATCTTTACCTTATTTTCATATGAACCCCATTCACAAGCAATTTCTGGAATATGAAGTCTGCATGCAGTCGCCCAAAACACTCGTATATCTTTTTAGAATTTGTAAATTTGTCCTCTATACTACCGTCTTTAGCCTGCTAATAGCCCTCACCAGTTAAAGAGGTGTCCTTCGCTTCTTTGGAAAAGTGAGCACATTTTCCAGATAGGCTCGTAGGTGATAGTACCCCGCCCCTGCCGAGATGTTGACCTGATTTAAATATACGTCACACTGGTTGAATATGGAGTGCCGAAAGTTTGTTTCAGGGTATACAGCATATTTGTCATCGCAGTCCGTTCCATCAGAATGGGCTATACGTAGTTTAGCGTACATGTGCACGCAACTTGGATCGAAAAAGTAAGGGCCTGAGCTGGGTATCACGAATTCTGTAGGAGCACTGGGGGAACTAATTGTGTTTAACTGATTAATTGTAATAAAGTCACTGTGCTCAATAGAAACTTGTGTTGGGGCATGTCAAAGAGGGAAAGCTCCGATTTACAACATTGTGAACTACACGGATGGATGAAGCGTGCCATGGCGAGTCAGAAATAGTGCCACCTCTCTCGACAAGTAGTAAACAGCCTATGATTCATGAGAGCAATGTCCTTGGCTTATATCAGTCAAAAAATGGTCAACCATAGGTTTCAGGCGCTTAGAACACTTCTTTTTTATGTCCTTTTACGTTTAACGCCACGTTCTGGTAACCTCTTCTTCCGGACAGGCCTCTTCTTCTTCCCACCACCACGCATTTTTCTCACTGCATTTTTGATGATTTCGTCCCGTGTACGCTTTAAGTGTTTTTTTTAGAACTTCTTTAGGTTTAGCCCCGCCATTATGTCTTCTACCGTGTTAAAACCTGATTGTAACGCTTTCCTCCCGAGGTATCTGGCATCCCTCTTCAGCCAGGGGACAGCCATACGTAGTATGGTTGAAAACATGGAACCAAGCCCACTCCCACGCTGGTATCTCACACCTCGATAGACTGTTAAAGGCTTTCTGTCCATTGTACCTCAGTGCGTCGAAAGTGCAGCTTCACTGTTAAGCTCCCATCATCGAATGGGAAATTTTTTCCCTCAATTGTTCTTATATATATATATATATATATATATATATATATATTGAGATGTTGGTTAATAGATTACCTATGACATTCATATAATGGGGTCTGTCATATTTAATACTTAAACTCTTCTCTATGGTTGGGGATGTTCACGATGCGCAGCAGGCGTGCATGGGTATCCTCAACATTGCTGTTGTGACGTAACGAGGTGGTTTATTTTTGTTTATACTTTATGTATTTTACTTTTAATTATAAATTTATTGGTATTAATTATACTTTTCTTTGACCTGTTGACAATTAAACCACCTCATTCGTTTTACTCCAAAGTTATATCTCATTGATGATACTTATACTTTTGTATTTCTCTGTTAATTCGCGTTTTGGGGGATAATTATATACCTTTTTACAAAAATAGGATATTTAAGACTAAAATCAATTATAATGCAAATAACAATTTTGACAGTAATAAAGATTTGTGTATGGAAATGATACTTGAGACATTGATTCTTTGATATTTTGGATTAATATGAACCAGTTAAAATATGACTGTTAGGCAATTTAATCTACAACTAGTAGTTGTTTAATTGAATACAGCCTTATGGTAATATGTCGGATCATTTAAAATGAATAATCGCGCCCATACTACAATTTCAAGAGACCAGTATTAAGTTTGACTGATAAACAAGTTTAGCATGAAATCACTTACAATGAACCTTGACATCAATTTACTTCTTTTAAAGAAAATATATTTGAAACAATTAACCTTTTAGTTAAGAATTCTGAGAATCAATCTTAATACAAGCCAATTAAATGAAATGGTCTAATTACAAGGTAAGAGAGTACAAAATGAATGTATAATTTCAATAATTACATAGTGTTAGTTACTTATCTTATAGATGTACCCTATCCCTCTGGATAGCGTTAATTCCTTGTAATTACGATCGCATTCACTTTTTCTTTATATATATATATCTCACCGCATAGAAACAAGAATTTACATTTGAGTCTTTCACGTTTTCTAAGACAAAGTATGTTGTTTGAACGAAGTTGGTTTTCTGTTATTATAGGGGAAGACTTAGTTGAATTATTTAAGACGTGAATTTTCGTTTCGCTTCCTTTACGAGATTTTACTCGATTTTTGAAACTATTCCACTTTTAAGTGCTACCCGAAATTTCCTTTATTTCGAAGGCACCGTTTTTATAAATTTATACGTGAACTAACTTTTTATGAAGAATGTGTTTTTCTTCTTGCATGAAGAATTAATTTTAATTCTTATTTAATTTGAACACACATGGTTCGTGTCGTGGGAACGATCTTTACTCGACCACTGTTTGGAATGCTGCCCCAACGGTTTTTTTTCTCATACCCTCTCTGTGTTCTATGGTTCGATTTAGTTGCCATGCGCAAAATCTTTATATACCCGAAATAAGATTCTCTTTTTTGATAGATCCTATTTGTAGGAATTATTTACCTTTTATAAGGTGTAATTTTATGTGACACTTAAACCATTTATTAAAGGCAACAATTTACTTTGAACGGAGTCCTTTCATTTAATACGTAAACGAATGTTACATTTTGAAAACGCCTCCTCTCTTTGTTTCGAGGGAGTGGAGGAACGCGGGCCGCATGAAGGAAGGCTTTCGTTTCGTTTAAAATTGAAATCTTTACATTTTCTCTTCCCTAGTGTCTGGGTACCTCTATACTGTATGGCATTTTTTATTCGAATTTAATTCCGAATTGAATAGACAATTAAATTCATGTCTTTTTCCCCAAATTGCATGCGTATTTAACAGTTATGTTTTATACTTTTCATGTACTTAAGATTTTCCAAAATGTTTCGTTCACTCTCGAACCTAAACGAAAATGTCCTGCCATTTTGACGCATACAATTCTTCGTTTGAGCTCCGCTTGGTATTTACTATATTTATTCATACATGTGTTTATATGAACAATTATACATACAATACAATTCATTCGTTTGCATGATCACTTCATTTGTGGTTTAATTAATAACCGGTGATTAATTTACCCTCATCATTATTCTCATACATAACACTAAATATAGCACATATCTGGGGGTGTATAGCCATCACTCAATTTCTCCAATTTCATCTGATAAATTAGGCTGGACAAGTCATGTTGTGTCTCGTGAAAGGTATCTCCTTGGAAAGCTGATCGATATCGCCCCTAGGTTATAATTTTGAGCAGCCCTTTGTCTTTGACATTTCTGTTAGCCTGTGATTTTGGCATGGGGATCTTTGTTTACGATTTCGTATACTAAATCAGCCGTAAGATTTGAGCTTTCTAAACTAACGTTTAAGTTCTCACAACATCCTCGGCCGAACCGTAACGGCCCTGACCAAGTATTACTACTGTACAATAATACCGTGCATCCCCAATCCGGGCGATACGTATGGTTTCATTCCGAGTTACCCCGGCTTTTTCACACTCATCAAGGTCTCTAAGAACCGTAAAAACGGGTTCTTTATAATCACTACTTAAAAAAAGGGTGTCCAGCTGAATTTCGCATATTCCAACCTTGGGGCAGGGACAATTCGACGTGGCCGACTCGATGCGACCCAACTCGATGTGGCCGACTCGATGTCAGGACAACTCGATGTCAAGCCAATTCGATGCCAGACCAAGTCGATTTCATTTTCTTTATATATTTAATGTGGGTTAACTGAATGCCCGGTTAGGTCAACTGTACGCCCTTGACGATTGGTTAGGTTAAGTTGTGATATTTTCGTTAAAACTAACGAAAATATCCCTTAGGGATATCACATCGAGTTGTCCTGACATCGAGTCGGCCACATCGAGTTGGGTCGCATCGAGTCGGCCACATCGAATCGTACCCAACCCTCCAACCTCATACGAATCACGAACCAATTCAATGGGTCCATGGAGTTCTGTTACAAAGTTGGCTAGGGTATTGTTACGGTGTACAGACAGAGAAGAGGACGGTAGTGTGATGTAGAAATGGTTAGGCGCCATTTTGCATACTATTTAAGCTTCATTATTGCATCAGCTTTTATATAGGTGTTGAAGCTTTCTGGGTACCCTACCCATTTCACAAGGTACATTTTTCTCTTTCCTGATCCTTTGTTTCCTAAAATCTTTTCAATTTTAAACATATTTTTTCCTAAATTAAATGTCACTTTCTGCAGCTCCTCGCGGTAAAAGCTCCTGCGATTTCTTCCCCATTCAAATCTTCACCTTTAGGTCTCATAGCCCTAGTTTTAAAAATCTCTCGTGTCCATCCTTGCTCAAAACCTTTCCGGAATTTATTTCCTGAACGCGACAGTAGCCCTGTTCAAAAATCAACTTTTTCTTATTTTCATAGGTTTCTGTACTTTTTCCCATGCTTTTTGACCTGAAAAGGCCGAAAATCACAACCATTTTGACCTAGGTTGTTGGGAAGCATTGCCGCATGGAGCTTTAAGTTTTCTGCCTTGAAATCGGCCAAAAGCACCAGTTCCGGGGTCCCTTGAATCATGTTTTGCACTATAACTTTTTATCTAAACAAGATAGAGCAACAAAATAGGCACCAAATTAAAGTGTTTTTAATCCTCTTTCTAACTTATACAATTATGATAGTCTTGGAACAAGAAATGGCACATTGGTACATACAAAGATTTCAGAAATATCACAAAATTCGTTTTCTCACACTCAAGGCAGACAAGGCGCCTTATTCATGACACAAATTTGAGATTAACATTTTGTCACAAGTCTAATCGATCAAGAAGTGAAAGCATTACATGATGATTAATTTCATAATGACATTTACACAGTCAGTTGTTGAGAGTTTGTTTCTTGAAGCTGTCAAAGCGGCGTCTGTTGAACTCCACAGCTTGAAGGAGATAGTCCCTTTGCTTGGCATCTGTTGTTATGACATTTGCAAAGTCGCTCATCATCTTGACACCACGTTCAGCAATGTCATTCACCGCTTTCAGATTCTTAACATAGTCCAACGCTTTTCTGTAGTCCTCATTCTGTGGCCAAGACGTGACAGGTTCCAGAAGCCACTCGGATCCAATGTTCAGTGTGTCCAGCAGGAAATGTGATTCTGGGCCAATGAGATCAACCAGGGTGGTCTTAGCTGTGACCCTCTGGAATAGAGGCTTTCCTGTTCTGAAGCTGTCTGGCTTCTCAGTGGCATGTAACTGGGCAGCAATGTCGTGCTTCAATGTGTCACTCAATCTACTGCTGAACAGGGCAAATGGCACGACTTCCTGCGTCAGGTACCATTTGTGGTTTTCCATCTTATTAAGTACTGCATCAGCAAGCTCTGGGTCAGTTTTCTTGTACTTCAACATGTCCTGGATTAGACTTAGATCATTCACGGGAGCATCTGCAGCAGACATTGACATCATCCATACAGGAGTGTAGAACAGCGCAAGGAAGGTGTTGAGTCTTTCCAGCTTTGATACAGTGTCTTCGTCGTACTCAAGTTGATCTGCAAACATCAGCATTTTCATGGAGTACAGGTTTCTGGCCATCCATCTGGCCTGATGAATGGCGCCTGGTCGACTCCAGTGAATACCTCGAGGAGGCGTTCCTCCAAGAACAATGACTGTCAGTTCAGCCATTTCCCTGTAGTCGGCTCTTGGAAGCCTTTCTGCTGTTAGAATGTCTTGGAGTATTTCTTCACTGTTCTTCTTCTTTTCCTTCAGCCATTTGCTGTTGATAGCCAGCATCTTTGGGTTTTCCTTGGACAAGTCCGTCCAAACATCCTTCAGATGCTCAAACCAGGGATTATCTGGCCCCTTCACCTTCCCAAACAGCTTCTCCCAAACTGCTCCTACTAGGATTTCCAGGATGTGATGTCGACAGGCCAGATAAAACACCTTTTTGTTCAGCATTTTCTCTAGCAGTTTGGCAGCTCCTCTGTGAACTCCACTGTTACTGGATGTAGTGTCAAAAACAAGGGCAGTAACATTATCCGTAAGTTCCCATGTCTCCAGTAAATCCATTGAAGCCTCAGCCTGAGCTGTGCCAGAAGAATTGTCGATGACAGGTACTCCCAATAACTTTCCTTCAGTGTATGAAGGTGGACCAGACACTAGCACAGCTAAAGTCTCTGAGGTACTTCCAGGTTCACTGCCCAAGACATCTTTGAGCAACTTTCCATCCCAGTGTAAGGCAGCGTACTGTGGGGGGTTTTCACAAAACTTGGACATGTGACTCTGGCTGATATTATACCTGGACAGCATTCTGTTGCGACGTGTTGTTGAGGTTGAGATGACGAAGTTATCCAGATCAGCCCCTCCAGCTTTCAAGGTGGCAGAAACCATGGCAGTAACTTGATTGTCTGATAAACCAAGACGATCAGCTGTATTGCAGATGACATCACATTCCATGACCTTCCTTGGAAACGTCAAAGTCACACTAGTCACAGTGTCTTGATGGTGAGAACATCCAGGACGAGGCTGATGGTAATCCATGTCCTCTGTGTTAGCGTCGTTGTCAGTTGAGTCACCCCAGGTAATGTCATCCACATGAACAACTGCCTCTTGTTCTGCTGCAGCTGTAAAATAGTACAACATGTTAAGACAGTAATTGTTAAGTACATGCTAAATATCGCAATGGAGTAAAACTTAAAACTTTTTGTAACGTTCAAAGTAATTAGTTTTACCTTGTTCTTGTCTATGCTGCAGTCTTTCATTCCTCGCTGCTTGCTGCAGGGATCTTGTCTCAAAAATCTTGTCATGACCAGACATATGACCTTTCCTCTCAGTCTTTTGGTCTTCGTAGAACCTGATATCCTCATCTTTCTTCTCTCTGGATAACAGTCTGTTGTTCTGTATTTCCTGGATTGCATCTGGAGCGTCTATATCGAACAGGCTGTCTAATTCCAGCACAAATGCTCCTCTTTTTCCTCCAGGGTTACTTGCTCTTCCTTTGCTTTTCACCAGAGCACGATGTTTCTCATGTAGTTTCATGAAGAGCTTCATTGCGTTGTACTTGGTCATTGTCTTGATCCAGCCATCTGCCAGAATGGGATGATAGATTCAACTGTTTCATATGCAAGGTCTTGAACCATGGGCCTCCCTGCATTTTCCGGTAAATTCTGAAGATTAAGGAAATACTGGAACGCCTGTCTGTTGGTGGGAAGCTGGGAACCACTGATTAAAGCTGAAGGGTATCCAACCAGGAAAGTTTCAGTGAGAGATCTGGTAGATGGCCCAGTTGACACCTGCCTGTGGACAGTACGTGGAGGTTCTGAGATATCAACTGTGCGCCCACGGAGCTCCCTCAGCTCCTTGCTTAATGCCATTGTGAAGTTGTAACTTGTAGATGGTTTTCTAGATTCTGATTGAGTTTCTGTTGTTTCCTGAAAAATGATAGATAATTATTATTATTATTATTATTATTAATTATTATTTATTTATTATTATTATTATTATTATTATTATTATTATTATTTATTAATTTTATGCTCTTTCATTTGATACCTAATTTGTTGCTCTATCTTGTTTAGATCAAAAGTTAAAGTGCAAAACATAATTCAAGGGACCCCGGAATTGGCGCTTTGGCCGATTTCAAGGCAGAAAATTTAAAGCTCCATGCGGCAATGCTTCCCAACATCCTAGGTCAAAATAGTTGTGATTTTCGGCTTTTTCAGGTCAAAAAGCATGGGAAAATGTACAGAAACCTATGAAAATAAGAAAAAGTTGATTTTTGAACAGGCCTAACGCGACAGCCTTGCATAATCATTGATTTTCAAACGCGCAGTGTGTGGCGGTGTTCTACGAATATCTGTTCTCACATCAGGCTCTGTGCTCGTACCTCTTTCTAAAATCTCGTTAGGTGTTGTCCCAATCGTGCGATGGTGTGAGCGGTTGTATGATGAGGCCAATGATTCCAGAATGTCTATATATCTGTATGTGTTTTTATGTGTAAAATAGCGATGCATGCGTTCCTTTATGGTACTTTGAACTCTTTCAAGTAAAGAGGCCTTATGTATAGAATTGCTAGTGTAATAGCTGATATTAAACTCTGTCAGCATCAGGGTTTCGGAGCCGGAGTCGGAGCCGGAGTCGGTGGAGCCAGTGAATTTTGCTTACCTGGAGCCGGAGCCGGAGCCGGAGCCGGAGCCAGAAACCTTGAAAATACGGCTCCATGGTCTGGCTCCGGGCGATATATTGCTACCTAAATTGTTATTTGTTAAATATAGGTTTAGTTGCAAATTATAATTCTTGTAATATATTACGAAAAATGGTACCATAGGATTCTTGGATTTTATGGAGGTGTGGGGAGTTGCAGGAATAATCTGCAAATTTCCATTTTTTAACCATTAAATATTTGGGAAGATTTGTCTTAACAACACTTAATTATATAGGTAAAAATTTTTTTTATGGCGGTGGAGACCTTAGGTAGGTAGGTACTAACTATTTATCTAAGTAGGTAACTACCTAGATACATACCTAGTAAGGTTGGTCCTTCTGACTTGGATTGAACTATTTTTATTTTTAGGTCAATTATCTTGTATTGCTAAATTTCTTTTTTTCAGATTCTTTGTAATTTGTACTTGATTCTTTAATTATAATTATCAGTCTATGACCCTTCATAATGGATAGAGATTCAATAAAGAAGTCTGATATATTCAAGTATTTTACTGAAAGTTCAGATAAGAAACACTATGTTTGTATTTGTGAAGTTTCTGATGCTTCGGGAAATATTTCAACGTGTGGAACTAAAATTACCAAGCCTCAAAGCAAAAAGCCTGATGTCTCCTCAAGAGCATATAATTTGAAAAGACACTTGAGTCGATTACATCCTGAAATATCAAAAATGATGGAAGAAAAGAAGCAAATGCTTGAGCTTTCAAGACCCAGTACTTCTGCCAGTTCAAAAACTAAAGCAAACAGCAAAACATTACTAAATTGGACAATTAGTTATATAAATCTAGATATTTATTTTATAATTAACAGAATTTACTATAAAAGAGCCAGAGCCGGAGCCAGACTGTAAAAAATTTCTGCTCCGGAGCCGGAGTCGGAGCCAGAAGTTTTTTTACCGGCTCCGAAACCCTGGTCAGCATGTTCTGAAAAGCTCGACCTATAAATTCTTTCCCCCATATCAGTACAAAAATAGCCAGGCACCCTGTTTTCTTTCAACATCAGCGTTATGATAACTAGCAACTGTTTCAGGCGATTTATTTTTCAGATGAACTAGCCACAGATATCTAGAGAATATATCTATTATGAATAGGATGTAACGGTAACCATCGTTATACAGTGAATATCTTTGTATGTCTGTTGAATCTGCGTGCCAAATAGAGTCAATCGATGCCGCTGTTGTCTTGGCCGTTTTAGACCGTTTTCTCACCAGCTTATGAAGTGTATAAAGCATCCTGCTCCCGCAAAAGCCTCTCAACATCTTTTTTCCCTACTCCATTATTATAAACACCTCTGTACAGTCTACCAACACTGTCGTAGCAGGGTGGGCTAGAAATGTCATCATAACGTTGTCTTAATATGTAGCCATTTACATATTTTAGAGGCACGTAGAGAGGGTTGACCGTTGTTGTTTTTTGGCCTCTTCTTTCTCCTCTTCAAAGATGCTACCGCTGGGGGTGATGGCGTGTTCAGTTGTGGCACATGCGAGGCATGCTCCAAGTCTTTTAACCTGTTCAGATTTCCTATCAATGTTTTGGAAACATTTATTTGTTGTAATCTTGCTTTAATATGCTTCCATCTTGATGGTGAGGGTCTATTCCACTTTCTCACCAGATATTGGACGATGTCAACGATATTCGAGCCCTATACCTTTGTTCCTTCCACAGTCATCTCACCTGTATCGGTCCACTGTATATTTTGATCCTCATTCAATAGATTATAAAGACTTAAACCTTTATTCCTCAATGTATGTGGGAGGCTGAGTTTTAATACATGTTCGATATGTTGTGGGGCCAGCCTGTTATTCTTTGATTGGTCAGCTCTAACCTGGGGCCCAGGTCCTATGTCGCCATGCTCATCGTTGTCCGTGCTGTGCCTAATAACCACAGGGGTCTGTCGGATTCTTATAATTTTCGTAGTCGTGAAGAAATTTCTTCCCCACAGTTTGACTTTTACGAGCGAGTGTACGTATTATGTTCTTGCAACGGTGTAGGCGAGCCTTCTGAAGGGGTTTCATTGATAAATTGCAACTTATAACGTTAAGAGAGATTTCACAGATGCATTTTAAAAAGTCGATATTTTTAACAAACATCTGTTGCATTGCCGGGGCAGGCGATGATAGATTTTTATTAATTCATGGTATTTCTTTAGCCTCTTTGTCATTCTGGAATATACACCGTTTCAGGCTCGTTTGGAAATATATTCGTTCTTAGAAGCACCCTAAACGTGTTTCGCGGGTGAAGGTCACAAAGCAAATATCCGTAACGCTGACTTGTAGCTTCTTTATAAACTTCCAAAAACTCCTTACGCTGATTCGGGAACATTTGATTGGCTAATACCCCAATTTGTGGCACATCTCTACGTTGCGTGAGTAAGACTAGATATTGTGTATTTAACGACACATCGCGCATGTATCTATTTTTGAAAAATAGATTTTGATTGATGAAGAACACGTTTATGTTAAGATGGTGGGAGAACACTGTAAATGTCTGGGCAAACTTGTATCCATTTCCAACATGAGATCGTCAATTACAATGACTGTATGTTCATTTCCCTTTAACGAGTGAACGTCATATACGCCTTGGTGGAACAAAATATCATCTTGGTACTCGTTGAACACTGACTGGTACGTCGAATAGCACCATATAACTTTATACACAAATTTTGAAAACATCTCCCCCTTATCTTTAATGATTTTAAGCATAAACACAGTTTTACCACATCCTATAGGGCCAGATGTAATACACGTGGACGGGCTCGTGAACCTGAATTTTTCTACAGAATCCATCTCTACCCCTAAGTGGGTCATTTACAAAATATAATAAAAACTTAGGTGGTGTTCCTTATATTCGACAATCTTGTTTTTCCTCTTCTTTCACAGAACTGTTAATGACGATGAGGTACAGCATCATATCCCCATCATCGATATTACAGGCGATCCCGATGACGGTGTAGTTGTGGTTACAGACTACATACCCGCTGACGAGGCCCCAACAGCGACACCTGTAGCACCACCACACGAAAATTCAAAGCGGAGGCATGATGAAGAGCCTTCCACGTCAGGTATAAAGCGTGCCAGGAGTGCGCCGATTGTTAGACCCCAGAGTAATGGAGCCCCAATCCTATACGTCTTACGACACAACCCCCACACTAGTTCCTTCCTCAAATAAAAATACGTACCCTTATTCCTGTTCAATTCTGGGTATATCCTCCACACACAGCAGCAGCAGCAGCTTGTGATGTAGAGGAAGGTATAACATTCGAGTTGGTGCGCACCGCCACCCTCACCACTGCTCTGACTAGAAATCGGTATATAATCAGGGTTGACCCTGGATCCGTGTATAGCAATGGTGTTGAATACGGTCTGCGACGCGTAGTTGAACGTACTGTGGAGTTTGCCCTTCAGAACCACGACGAACGTGAAGTTAGGACGAGGCTGTCCTTCGGGTTCGGCTCAGATGACGGGATTGTAGATGATTTTTGGGTAGTAATACTATTCAGACGCTTGGCCTCTGTAGACATAGAATATATCTCGGGCCGTATAATGCAGGCCTCTCAAAGTAGTACAGCCTTCAATATGGACAACTTCACGATAGATATTGACCGTGTGTTCCGTGTTGCGGGTCATAGCGCCACACCTTATACTCTTAACTTCAATTCTCCGGTTATTTACAGGCGGCATATAGACACTGAGCGTGGTTGCGGCTTTGTAGCAGTAATATTAGCTCATATGTTCACTGTGCTACAGTAAATACACGGGTCCAAAAAATTTGGTTGCCTACGGTTGTGCAGCGTGCCCATAAACTAGCTTCAGATTGCAAGCTTGAGTTTGATGTAATATGGGTCCTGAAGAGCTGAGAAGGGTAGCGGAGGAAATGAATATTCGTATAGTTGTATTTGGAATGGATGATCGTCGTAGGATTGTGTATGTTTTTAAAAGCTGTGTGAGGGATCTTACAAGTCCCCTACTTACGTTGCCCCTGACAGTCCTTAAATATCTCCCCATCCGTAATATAAGGGCTCTCTAAGCGAGTTATGATAAAAGTCGAAAATATGGAAGGCATCATGATTTGTGTAAGGGATGTCTCGAGTTTGCGGATGATAGTGAAACATTGTAAGGATTGCCTCATGGTATGTGAGCAGTGTAAAAGCCCCAAATGTGAAAGCCGTGTGGGTGAAGCTGAGAAGAGGGACTGTGATGTATGCAGACGCACATTTTTCAATAACTGTTTTGAGCTCCATAACTCAATTGGCGCAGGAAAATGAGAATATGTGAATGTGGTATGTTTCATATGATGGATAATTGGGGGAATTTCAAGCATAAATGTGATGAAATTCACTGTTCTACATGCCATGAGAAATATAAGGCGGCTAGAGTGAAGCATGCATGTTATATGAAAGACGCTAAGCCTAAAAATAGACCTTGTATAAATGTGTACTACGATATAGAAACATATACAGTTGCTGAAACCAAAGAGGTTATCCCACATCTATTTGTAAGCCAGGCTATCTGCGATAAGTGCAAGGAGGTCGAGTGTGATGAGTGTCACAAATGTGGTAAACGGACAAACGTTTTTAAAACGATTGCACACAACAGTCCCATGAAACTCTTTGTGTCCTATATTGTCAAGTTAGCGGACAAATTCAAGAAAATGACTGTGTATATTCTTACCCATAACGGGGCAAAATTTGACACACAGTTCCTTTATAAGGAGATGCTTGAGCACGAATCATCCGAGATATTTACAGGTGATCCCTTGAAAAGAGGAAACAAACTTATACAGATGCAAATAAGAGGTAATGTACAGTTTAAAGCCACTTTATTATTCATACCTTGTAAATTAGCCAAGCTACCCAAGGTAATGGGCGTAGCCGCCGAAGTTTCAAAAGGACATTTCCCTTACCCATTCCTTACTAGCGAAACTTTAAATTACCTCCACCCAAACATTACTTTAACTATGAATGTATGAGTACAAGTGAACGTGAAGATTTTGACCGCTACTACAACAGTTTCAATGAATCTAATCCTTACAATATGGCTGATGAATGTGAGCGTTATTGCGTGAATGTTGTGCGCGTGCTCAGCGTATGTTCCCAGGCTTTTAGAAGGATGTACAATTGTACATAGACCGTTTCAAATGCGATCCGTTGCAAGTCGCAACTACTATCGCCTCATTGTGCTTTACAGTGTTCAAGAACAACTTCACGCCTAAAGACACCTTAGCCGTCATTCATAGAAACAACCCTCGCGGTTATGGGCACAAGGCTATTTACTGGCTCATACACATACAGCAACAGACAGGTGTATACATAAAACATGCCCGCAACACCGGGGAAGTACCCATTAAGGTCGATGGTCGTGTTTTTTGGGTTAATGGTCTAAGCGAGGACCGTGCCACTGGTGAGAAGACTATGTACTCCTTTAACGGTTACTGGTGGCAAGGATGCCCCCGTCCTGAGTGCGGGATCGTAGGAGATATCCATGGTAGATTTCCTGCCGACAGTCTTGCATGGACCTACGGCGATCAGCTTACAGCACTCAATTCACTTACAAGATCTTGTGGGAGCATGAGTATGATGCACGGATGGAGACAGATGGACAGTGCCGTGAAGAGCTAAACACGATCAAGCGTTCAATGGTGTTGGATCCTCTCAAATGCGGTGATAGCTTTTTCGGAGGGCGTACAAATCCCTTCAAGCTATACTTTCCGCGTACGGAGGGCGTGAAACTCCATTACTACGACTTCTGTTCTTTATACCCCTACGTGATGAGGAACAATCCGTATCCCGTAGGTGCACCTGAAAAACTGGTAGGACCAGCCCTGCCCAACATCGAGGGGTTCTCAGCAAATTTGAACAAGAACTATTTCGGTCTTTCTTTCATAGACGTGCTACCCCCTCGCGATTTATGGATGCCGATCTTACCCGTCGTTATAGACCACAAGCTCATGTTTCCCCTGTGCGTGAAGTGTGCAGAGGAGAACAATGGGGCTTGTAATCACACAACCAACCAGCTTAAGATCAGAGGCGTATATGCAAGCCCTGAGCTGTCCCTAGCCGTTCGCCATGGCAAAAGAATATTGAAGATATATGAGGTATGGAGGTTTCAGAAGCTACCCAACCTTTTCACGCCATATATAAACACACTTTTTAAGGATAAGGTAGAAGCATCAGGGTATCCGCGAGGAGTTGATACCGAAGATGAAAAATCGGCTTATATTCAACGTTACCGTGACCATGAAGGGATACAACTTGACCGTTCCCAAATTGTAAAGAACCAGGCAAGCGCTTTAGTGCAAAATTATGTCTAAATAGCCTTTGGAGAAGTTTGCACAGAATACAGACGAGTGAAACGTCCACCTAGCCCAAAGTTATAACGAGGTGTGGGATTATGCCAACGCTCCCGATAAAGAGGTCATGGAGATCGTGAATGTAGGTAATAGGTACATAATAAAGTACAACATTACCGAATTGGTCACAGACACATCGCGTTACAAACATACCTGTAGCCAGCTTCACAACGGTATACGCACGCATCAAACTTTGGGGTCTATTGCATTCTATTGGGCGGAGGGTTCTGTACGCTGACACAGATAGTGATATTCACAGCGAGGGAGGGTGAATACATGCCTCATATTAGTGAATTCATCGGAGAGTTGACTGATGACACCAAGGATGAGTATGGAGACATCGCATACACCGACTCTCTTGTCTCAACAGATCCAAAAACTTATGGGGTACGGGTGAGGGTGGGGGAGGATATGAAATATATCGTGAAGGCTAAAGGTATCACGCTTAAACAGGCGAACTGACGGGTCGTTAACTTTGACTTGTTGGAAGATGAGGGCGATCAACCGCCCCAACTGACTGTAGGGACCCACAATTTTAGGGCGCAGAAGCTGGGGTCGTGAAGGAACTTAGGGGTACGAAGGTATGCCGTAACACCTATAGGAAACGTTAGCAGGTGCCTAGTACCTATAATATTGTACCTTTTGGATACCATAATCCTTAATTGTTATATACAGTGTTTCAGGAGGAAAGGTCAATACTTCGGGAGGTGATAGTATCGGTCATTGTGAGAAAAAAAGTTCATATGAACATGTGTCTAATTCTGAATGGTTGTGGAGATAGAGCTGTTTGAATCTGATGCGCGCGCAGCTCTTCCTCCCCCTTCCCTCCCCTATAACCTTGAACCATGTAAGCTGTAATGTAAGCATGTAACATAAGCCAGTCGACAGCTGACTGTTGTGAGTGACATTGTTTGCTGTTTGAAGCAGTGTTAAGAATGCCACACACCTTCACACATGCCGAATATGCAGATATGGTGTATGTCTACGGTTTTTGCGATGGAAGTGCAACAGCTGCTATTGCAGAATACCGTCGACGGTTTCCGAACCGCAGAATTCCGGATCGAAGTGTGTTTACCAGGGCTTTCAACACATTGCGTGAGATTGGTACACTTCCCAGCGCTCATGTTTCATCTGAACGTGAAGGTCAACAAGATGTGGATGAAGTGGAAAACATTCTTCAGTTGGTAGAGCGTAGTCCTACTACTAGCTCACGAAGAATTTCTACACGTCTCGGTGTACCACACACAGGAGTATGGCGAACATTACGTGAGGAAGGCTTGCATCCATATCATGTACAGCGTGTACAACACCTTCAACCAGGAGACGCTGCCATGCGACTGGAATTTTGTCATTGGGTAAATGCTAATCGCCGATTGCTTCGATTAATACTGTTCACCGATGAAGCTACTTTCACCCGTGACGGTATCAACAACACTCGTAACTGTCATCGGTGGTCAGACGAAAATCCAAATGCCACTGTGGAAACAAATTTTCAACATCGCTTCTCTGCCAATGTGTGGTGCGGTATCATCGATGATCAGCTGATTGGTCCTGTTACTTTAAAGAATCGTCTTACAGGACAAAGTTATCTAGAATTTCTGCAAAATGAATTGCCAGGACTATTGGAGGATGTTCCTTTGGCTACACGCGCTGGTATGTACTTTCAAGATGACGGAGCTCTTCCACATTCTACCCGTCTGGTGATGCAATACCTAAATCAAACTTTCCCTGGTCGATCGATCAGCCGCGGTGGTCCCATTCAATGGCCACCAAGGTCTCCAGACCTCTCTCCGTTAGATTATTGTTTGTAGGGGTGGATGAAAAGTCAAGTTTACAAAAGAAAGGTGGATACACGAGACGAATTGCTCGCGCGCATTTTGGATGCCGCTGCCCGCATAAAGGAACGTCAAGATCAACTCAGACGAACAACACGCGATCTTCGCACACGAGTTGCAAAGTGCATCGAGGTTGACGGTGGGATTTTCGAAAGCGTATTGTAAACTGCAACACATTTGTCATTTCTGTATCTGATACCATTCAAAATGCCAATGTTTAAACATTAAATGTTAGAAACAGTAATCGGTTTCTCTTTCTTGATTACCATTAACAATGCTTTTGTATTTGTAGATTCAAACGGCACTATCTCCGTAACCATTCAGAATTAGACACATGTTCATATGAAATTCTTTTCTCAATGACCGATACTATCACCTCCCGAAGTAATGACCTTTCCTCCTGAAACACCCTGTATATATATATATATATATATTCTTCGTTCAACTTGTGTATTTCTTATACTATTATTATTATTTTTTATTATTATATATATATATATATATATATATATATATATATATATATATGAAAATTATTTCACAAAAGTAACACGTGAAAAATATTTATGATGAATAAAACCACGAAGGAAAGGAAACACAGAATGGTGCTCAAAGCGCTTTCGTCTAATGACATCCTCAGTTCCTGAGGATGTCATTAGACGAAAGCGCTTGAGCACCATTCTGTGTTTCCTTTCCTTCGTGGTTTTATTCATCATATATATATATATATATATATATATCGGTTTAAACTGTGTGTAGAATGAACTATTTTGATTGCATATTTATTTTCTATATAATTCATGAAATTATTTCCAATAATTCTAAATAAACAGAATGATGTAATGGTGTTTTATTTAATTCTTTTGGTTGTGTATATATAAACGATATTATTTAATTAAATATATATATATATATATATATATATATATATATATATATGTATATGTATACCAAATAGCAGGTTACGTTTTCTAAACCAACTGACTGCTTAAGACTTCTAAGCCAACTGTCAAAAATATCTGCTTTAATTAAATAAAGAGTGCAATCTGGCAACTCAAAAAATAATAATGTACACCTGAAGAAGCCATTTACGCCTTCTAAGCCAGATTAAGTCGTCTAAGCCAACTGGCTGATTAGGACCTTCTAAGCCAAGTGCAAAGACCAAGAGCTTTATTATGCGTCTGGCGGAGCTAGGCGAAGGATGGTCCCTCTCCCTCTCCCTCTCCCTGTTCGGGAAACGGGTCATGCTAGGGGCGGTCAGAATAGGGAAGGCTCCCTCCGTGCAATGCTTTTTAATGCTAGGTCGATTAGGAATAAGTTTTGCGAGCTACGAGCGCTCTTAGCATAAGAATACCAGGATATCGTTGCTATCACCGAGTCCTGCATTCATACTGATCGTAGGGACTACGTTGGGGAGTTCGAAATCCCCGGGTATAGAATGTTTCACAAAGACCGCACCCGTGGGGAGGGGTACTAATATACGTCAGGGACACGTTGAGTCCGGTTGTCTGCCAGTTCCGGTCGGAACGGGAGCTGCTTGGCGTCGATCTGAACGTGGGAGGGACGAACTATAGGTTAATCTTGGTGTACAGACCTCCGCATCTCCTCCTCGAGGAGGATACAGCCCTGTACACCGAACTCCTTAGCCTGCTAGGGAATAGGGTGTGTGTAGTTTTAGGAGACTTCAACTGTCGCGGCACAAAGTGGGAAGACAGGACTGCTGATGCTGAAGGGAGGAGGCTAGTTGACTTTGCTGATGAGAACTTCCTCACTCAGTGGGTCAATGAGCCTACACGAAGCGAAAGCGTTCTGGACTTAGTATTCACGACCGAAAACAACCTCGTCACTGGCCTCACCGTTGACGAATCGTTGGGTGGGAATGATCACGGTCTGATTAGGTTCCGTGTGTGCGTCCCTCGGGTGAAGCGTAGTAACTCGAGAGGCAGTAAGCTCGATCTACGGCGGGCGGACTTTGTTAGCCTCCGGGATAGCGTAGGTGAGATGGGGATAGAGGTCGGCGGCGATGTTAAGGAAGTGTGGAGTGCATTCCGGGACCAGTTTATGGTGGTGCAGTCTGCTGCCATACCCTCAAAACCGGTCACCCCTGCTTCAACGCAGCCTAAGTGGTTCAGTCGTGACATCGCTTCGGATATCCGAAATAGGAGAGTAGCGTATAGGAGGGCGAAGGCCAATCGTTCCCATGAGAACACTGAAGCGTATGTCCGCCTGTGTAGGGAAGTGAAGGCGAAGGTTAGGCTAGCGAAACGTAACGAACAACTACGGGTGGCAAGCCTCTGCAAGGGAAACCCTAAGGAGTTCTTCAGTTATGTTAATAGTAGAAAGCCCATTAGAAGCATGATAGGTTCGTTAGAGGACCGAAGCGGCGCTCTGTGGACCTCCGACGCGGACATCGCTAATGTGCTTAGTGAGTACTTTGCGGGAGTGTTCACCAGGGAGGACACCCGTGTCATCCCCGAGCCAGGCGTCAGGCACGAAGGTGCTGGCCTGGATAGTGTTCGATGTACCGCGACAGTCGTTGCCGATAGAATAGACAAACTGAGCGCGTTTAAGCTCCTGGGCCAGACCAGTGCGCGACCAGGTGGCTTCCACCTGGCTACAGTCTTCAACAAATCGTTGGAGACGGCCAAGTGCCTGGTGGCTGGAGGGAAGCCAACGTGACCCTCCCTCTTTAAGAAAGGGGATCACGAAAGTCCAGGGAACTATTGTCCCATTAGTCTCACTTCAGTTGTAGGTAAATTATTAGAGGGGATAATAGCGGATAGGATCGTTGACCATTTGGATTCCTACAAGCTGCTTGGGTACTCCCAATATGGGTTTAGAAGGCATAGGTCGTGTCTCACCAACTTGCTCGAGTTTTTCCACGTCATGTTGAGTGAGTATGATAAGAGTAGGGCGATTGATATACTTTATCTCGACTTTCAGAAAGCCTTTGATAAGGTACCTCACTGCCGGCTAATGGCGAAAGTGCGCGCTCTGGGTATCAGTGGGGGAGTAGGTAGGTGGATTGAAAACTAGCTGAAGAATAGGTGGCAGAGGGTTGTAATTAACGGGGCTAGTTCGGGTTGGGCCTCGGTCACTAGCGGGGTTCCTCAGGGTTCCGTTTTGGGGCCACTGTTGTTTATCATTTACATAAATGATATCGACGGTGGCATCATCAGTAGGATCGCCAAATTCGCTGATGACACGAAGCTTGGGGCCAATGTTTGGACGGCCGAGGCGATAAAGCAACTGCGTGCGGACCTAGGTAGGAGAGGAGAGTGGTCCGAAAAATGGCAAATGCCGTTTAACTTGGGTAAGTGCAAGGTGATGCACATTGGCTACGCCAATCCCAAGTCGGACTACTCGATGTTGGGAAGTAATATCGAGGCGACTGATTTGGAAAAGGACTTGGGTGTGCTAATTAGCAGCGACCTTAAGTTTACGAAACAGTGCGTAGAGGTGGAAAAGAAAGCCCAGAAGTTGTTGGATTATATTAGGAGGCAATTTCAGTTTCGGAACAAGGAGATTGTGCTCTCTCTGTACAATTCTCTGGTTCGGCCGCACCTGGAGTATGCTGTGCAGTTGTGGTCGCCCACCCTCAGGAAAGATATTGAGAGGCTGGAGCGAGTGCAGACGAGGGCCACAAAGTTAATCCCTTCCGTTAGGCATATAGGCTACAATCGACGCTTAAGCGCCCTGAACTTTTTTTCGCTGGAAACTCGGAGGCTGCGCGGTCAACTCATCGAGGTTTTCAAGTTCTTACGCGGGTTGAACGATGTCGATTTTAGAAGCATGTTTAGTTTAAATGATAACCCAACTCGCAACAATGGTTGGAAGTTGGATTTGAAACGGTTTAGGACTAGTGTGCGTGGGAATTACTTTACGTATAAGATCTGTGACACGTGGAACAGGTTACCTTCAGAAGTTGTGAACAGTTCCTCTGTGGATCAGTTCACGAGAAGGTTAGACCAAATCTTGCACACTATTTGAGGGTGTACAAAATTTTCCCTGGCACCCGTTGCCATTGGTACCTCCTCGGTATGGGCCGCAAGGCCTTTTGAGGTACTTCTTTTCCTTGTAACTCCTTGTAACTGTAACTCTCTCTCTCTCTAGCTTGTGGCAGCTGGGGGAATCCACTTTGCTTCTTTTATCTTTTTTTTTTGGCACCCTGGGGTGGGGGGTGCAATAAGGGGAAGGGGGGTCTTGCAACATTGATCAACATTCCAATTGCACTCTACTCTTTTTCGCCCATACTACTGATGTGTGTTATAAATATTCGGTGACAGGAAAGACTTAATTTGTTTAATTAATTAATTTTGACCTTCCTTGTTATTTTTCGTGATTGGTGGGATAATTGTTCCAGTGGTTTCCCTGAATATTAAAACCTTTTGAATCTCAGTTGAGTGATCATTGTATCACCATTCGTTCGAACCCGTGTGTGAACGCGAATCCTTCAGAATCCTTCCGCCCGTATCCTACAACAAATGATAGTTTATCGCATGTCTTTCACTGGATCTCTTCAGTGAATACCGTTTAAGGAATTTCGGTCGTGATTAGTAATCTTCTTTTGTTTTTACTCTATGGAACGTAATGGTTCTTTGTAGAGATTCACTACCTGCTGTACCTCGTTTTCTGTGCGGCTTTGCGAGGACAGAGCAGTAGTGAGTTGTTGGTAGAACCAAACTCTTCCTAAATCTGAGCAATCAATGTCATTCCCATTTTCATCCGCTGTCCGTATCTGAGATTGCTCGAAGTTAGAATTCTGAATTTGGGAAGAAAGGTTCTTGATTTGGAAAAAGGTTAAAAGAGACAGCAACGCAATTGCGGGCTCGAGGGTTGTTTATTTAAAAAATCTAGCTTAAAATTGGTAAATCATACAGTGGGAATGGGAGTGGATCAATTTGAAAATTTTCTCCTCTGAGATTCTCACCCGCGGATTTCTCTTCTTGGATGAAGACCAAAATGGGAATAGAATGGAAATAAATTATCTCCAACTCGGTATTTTGATGTAATTTGTGGTGTCTTCCCAGTCTCGATCATTTTTATTTCACTGTTGGTCCAAGTGTGAGAAATCAAAGTAGGAAATAGCAAAGGATGCAATTCGCAAATCGATCCACTCTCATTCCCAGTGTAGAATTTTTCAATGTTAGAATTTTCATGAAAATTACTTCTCGGGCATGAAATTGTTTCGCGGCTCTTTTTACCCTTTTCTAAATCAAGACACACTTTCCCGAATGTGATATTCCCACTTCGAGCATTCTCAATTTTGGACTGCAAATAGGAATGGGAATGGCGTCAAATGAGAAGTAATCGTAATTTATGTGTTGCTGCTTTCTTCATAACTATCCTATCTATTTGGCGTATCTAAGAAACTGGAATTTATCATTCAATTTCATGTTGTTTTCTACAGTCCCTTTAAATAATTTGTTGATTTGTAAATTTTTATATCTTGTTTAGAAGTGATTTCTTTGCGAATGTATGTGTGATCCGCAAAGATGACACAATATGTCTTGGATTTCCTTGTCTACACCCGCAATCATTATTTATATAAAGAACAGAACTGCTGTTCCTCACTATACGGAGCTTAGCACTGGCGAAACTCTGGATTTAACTCCATTTTCCATTACTTTCTGAGATCTTTGATTTAAAAAATAAAAAATATAGACCCACATTTCTCGAAGACCAGCAAAATCTGTATATATTTCATCTATGTTTTTTCTTTAGCACGAAGCGTCTAAAGTTATCTCTTAGTGGTCTAATAGCTGCGATAACGATAAACAAGACCTTTTCGCTCTAAATTTGTGATATATATATATACTGTACATATACTGTATATATTGCGCCTCGGTGGTGAAGTTCATCCTTCCACACAATAAAAATTGGTTGGTCGATAAATGGGTACCCTGGGTAGCCTAGTGGTTAAGACGCTGGGCTGCTGGTGGGTCGTGGTTTTCGGATTTCACGTTAAACTGTAGGTCTAAGGTGGAGTGATAAGCTTGACCTTCGTCAGAATGAATAATTCGGACGGAAGCTAAAACAAGGTTATATATATATATATATAATATATATATATATATATATAATGTGGAACTAATTTGGTATTAATTAAAAAGTGGAAATCTAAAAAATAAATGTAAATAATAAATCTCTAAATTAAGTACAGAAAAAAGGAAAAAGTTATCTATATTTTAAAAGTTGATTCCACAAGTGACAGGTCTTTGAAATCCCTTAGACAAACATGATTACTATTTTATTAGCTAAGGGGCATACAGTATATAAAAGCTGAGTCAGCGAGTCTTATCGTCTTATGACGTCACAGGGACGCCGTAATGAGTTTCCGATTACTCCCGCCAGGGGGCGCAAATAGTCACCGAAGCGACTAATTCTCCAAAAAGAAGATTCCTAAAAGGAAATTATTCGTAAAAAAGAGGAAAATTTTAATATGGGGGAAAGATAAACGGAACCCAACTGGCCAGATAAACCCATAAAAAAGAAAAAAAAAGAGAATTGAGGAAGGGCCTCATTTTTAAACACAAAAAAAAAAGTCTGAAGCAAAAATTAGGGATCATTATATTTACTCTGAGTACATAAAGACATCATAATTACCAGTAACTTAATCCGTAACTCCAATGATAACTTATCCAGCGATTATTATACTCCATATCTAACTCACGCGTAAGTTAATAATAACTGTACAATAGACCAAATTATATATACAAAGCTGAAATGGAACGAAATAAATGAATCTTGGGGAACATCGTATATGGTCGAAGGAATTACAGATGCATTACAAAGGGAATTACAAGTGTATTACGGATACCAGACGACGTTCTTAATTAAGCTTCTTGTAAATTTCATACTAGATTTCGTGTCAATTCATAGAAGCAATTTGTATGCAGGCGGCAATTCTTCTCCGTATGCGAGTGGGTGGACAGTTAATTAAGTGTATAAATTATAGCCTAATCGAGGCCTATCTATCGAACCCTCTGCGATGACAGACTTACGAAAATAAAGAATATTAAGTCATTAGGGAAGTAGGGGAAGAAATCCCATTATTTGAACACACACACACACACACACGATATATATATATATATATAGTGGTGGACCGGATGTTAGTTTTTCAACATCTGCGGATGCGGATCTTTAATTTCAATATCCGCGGATGCGGATATTTAGTTAATCTATCAATATAATATAGAATTCTGAATATATGACCTCGGTGGTGTAGTGGTTAGCGTCGCTGACTACGAATCCATCGGCCCCGGATTCGAGACCCGGCGCGCAGCAAAACCCAGCTGTTCATCCTTCCACACAATAAAGAAAGTGGTTGGTAGATAAATGGGTACCCTAGGTGGCCTAGTGGTTAAGACGCTGGGCTGCTGATGGGGCGTGGTTCGGATTCCACGTTAAACTGTAGGTCTAAGGTGGAGTGAAAAGCTTGACCTTCGTCAGAATGAACAATTCGGGCGGAAGCTAACCAAAGGTCAAAGGTTAGGACATAATTTTTCAAATTTCGTGATATTACTATTACGGCATGTAGTGCATAAGAATTAAAATTAATATTAATGTTTTCATTATGATAAAAATAATAACTTTCTCAAGAGTTTCAGCCACAGAAAATTCAATGAAACAAGTTTCATTCAATTTTCTGTTATCAGGTATTTATATTTTGAGGTTTATATATTTGTTTGTTCATTAATAATTAATACTTTACATGAAATGTGCATGACTGGGCCTTATAAGCTACTTTATAAGCTAATTTAATTTTAAATTGCATAATTTATTAGAGGTAATATCCGCATAACATCCGCAGTCAGAAGTGCGGATGCGGATGTTAAAAATGATGCGGATATCCGGTCCACCACTAAATTATATATATATATATATATACTGTATTGTGTGTGTGTGTGTGTGTGTGTGTGTGTGTGTGTGTGTACACAATGTTTGTGCAGAAACGAGAGGCAGAAAACAAACGATTATATCATATATGATCAAATATTGAATAACCAGTAAGAAGTTGAAAATACAAAAAGAAGGAGAGAAAAACGGAGACAGACAGACGATGAGAGATACTGTCACATAGGATTTAACCAAACCAAAAAAGATTAAAACCTACAAAGGCAATATACATCTCGCCGAGAAAGTAAAAAACTTACTACAACCTCGAATGCATTTCTGTCCGCTCCATCAATCTCATTCATTCTGTTATTCACCAGTTTTGTAACTCGTTACACGCGTATCTAAACTCATTATTCGTTCTCAAAGTGCCGAATGACCATAAGATTGACGTGATCTCTGCAATAAACCGATTAATTCCTTAAAAAAAAAACGAAGCCTACCTACGCGTCTCCTCTTTATTGGATACCGGTCCAAATCATGTATTCTTAATTGCATTAATAATAGTAACGTTTTTGACATATCAACCATTCTCAACCTATATCACTGAAATGAATGAAGCTGGAAATTGGAGTAACGCGCATTTTCTATTTTCTGTATAGGCGTAATTAACATTAACAACACGCTGTATATAAATTATAATAACACACAACGTGAACATTTCAGAAACAACAATTATACCTATGGAACAACTGCAGGATTTAATATACGGTCAAACTTCGTTATTTGCTGAAACGTAACTTTGTCTTTAGTTTCGTAATATATTGTCAATAAATCTGTCACTAAGCTAACCATACATCAGACGCTTTGCAGGATTCTTTTCGTAGGATTTTTTTGCTTCCCGGTTGTGTGTGTATATAATATATATATATATATATATATATATATATATATATAAATCATGACGAAAATGATGCTTTCTTATTTTAAAAATGAGAATAGAAATTATTTGGGGAGTTTTTACAGTATACGCTAAATATACTGGCCAAAACACACACACACAACACACATATGTAGCTATCTTATAAAACCGCGACATTTCCGTAATTTCAGCTGTGGATAATGACATTTACAGTAACCTGTAATCTTATTAACTTAACCTAAGCTATAACCTGGTCTTCATAATATCCATTTTTTTTTCAATGATATACCCTTATTATGAGTTCAATAAAAAAAAGTCAATTATAACGATACCAATCCGAAAGATTGTCGCAGTTTCGTAAGGTAGCCAAGAACACGCACACAGACCGCATAAGCTTATGTCTGGAAAATGATGAGAAAAATCTACTTTCTCCCATTCATACTTTAAGTTTGCTTCTACAATTATCATTATTTCGCATACTGTATTGCTACTGTTTTTCCTGAAAAGAAATTGAAGTTATACAAATGAAAAATGGCAAAAGAAAGATTTAATAAATACAATATTTGTAATGAATGTCTGCTATATTTTAAATTTTACAGGAAGAGTATCTATATCTCCATCTATATGGAATCTCTCTCTCTCTCTCTCTCTCTCATGTGGGGTGTCCCAAAAAATGTCCCTATATTTATTTGCCCATTATTTTATGATGGATGTATATTTTATTGTTGGGGTTTCTTCTTTAGAAAGGTAATTGATTGGGGTTTTTATTCCGCATATATCTAGTATATATGCTCATACCTATACATTTCTAATCTTTCCTTACTTAATAACTAATAAATTTTGTATATTAAAACCGTTCTTTCACCATTTCATACTTAAAACAATAATTTTTCCTAATTTCGTAGAAATTAGGAAAAGACGATATCACTACCAATAGAATCACAATTTTTTTTCGAATCGAATCTCGAATTAAATCATCCCAAGCAATTCAAATCGAATCGAATCAACTGTACACATATATATTAGAGTGTTTCTACACACAATTAGTAATAAGCATAGAATTAATTAAATCTTCTTGAGAACAAAGGACAAAGTAAATCCTTCCCCCAAAAAAATGTATTAAGTATTTGATCACGAGGAGGAACAATGGTATTAAAGTATGATAAAAGTGTTATTGCGCAAGAGATTGGTCTCAATATATAGATTGAATTATAATCTAAGTAAAAAGAAGTGTTTATTTACGAAAGTGTTCTTCAAAACAACATCACTGATGTTGTTTACCGGACTTAATGGAGATTCGAAAATATCGAATCGGAGCCCAAGCTAACGAATGAAATCGAATCCTCCCTCCCGATTTGAAATCAAATCGAATCTCGAAGCTTCGCAGGGCCCTACAGTAGACTATAACCTCGTAAGAGGCCTAGAAGCATAAAGCGTAGAAGGCTTTACTAGGCTATAGTTTTTAAGAAAAGCAAAGTCTTGACAAAGCCTCCTTAAGGACATAGTCTACACAGAACAATATGTCTGAATCTCCAAAAAGTGATGCCGCGTTTGCATCTGGAACAGAAAGTCAAGATTGTTGAGTGGTTTTATGTGACAAATTCTGTGACGAAGGTGCAGAGGAACTTTTGAAGAGAATACAGATACAGATATCCACCCGATAAAAAGACAATATCAAGAATTGTTAGAAAATTTCAACCAAAAAGAAATGTAAGTAATCAACATAGGGGTAATAATGGCAGGCGACGATCTACAAGAACTGTGTAACACGTAAATATGGTTCATGAAATTATTGCGTGCAGTTCGCAGAAGTCATTTCGAAGTTTGTCAGCAGAAGTAGGTATTTCACGAACATAATATATGCATCGATACTACGTACTGAATTAAACATTTTTCCCTACAGAATTGTTTCATAAGCTTCACTGACCAATGTTCAAAAACGAATGAAATTCGCAACATGGATGTTAGCAAAGCTAGAAGAAGATCATGAGTTTTTGAAACATCGACTTCACTGACAAGTGTTATGTACTGTACATCTCTTCAGGGAAATTAAGGAGTAAAACTTTCCTTACTGGGAAGTCATGTTGGCGCTCCAATAGAGCTTCCACGGAATGTTGCTAAACTTAACAGTTGGGTCGCTGTTGGGTGGTAATGGTGTAGTAGGTCCCTACTACTATGAGAATGAAACCAGAAAAGCAGTAACGGTAGTGAAAAATTCATATCGACAGATGCTACAAGATTTCTACTTACCACAACTAATTAGTTTGTCCCGTAAAAGAAATAACTGTAGTATAACAGATTCACAGTGGTTTCGGCAGGATGGAGCACCTCCACACACTGCTTGTGAAAGTCACAACCTTTTGCCCCCTTCATGTGCCAGTGAAATGGTCCCCATACTTACCTGACCTCACACACCCCTGACTATTTTTTGTGGGGTTACATAAATGACAGGATCTATTCTATCAAGCCTAAGACACTTGAAGACATAAGTCCAAAGCCTATAAGTTAATCAACAATATCCCAGCTGAGCTATTTCCAAAATTGTCAAACATTTGAGGGGTCGCGCGTCTTAAGGTACCTAAGCGCCACCACAGGGGAAAACGTGTTTTTGATGGATATCACTATTTTCACCCTTCCTCTATCGCGTGGTTTGGGTTATAATGACCTCACGACACTAGAAGTATGGTTGAAAACCTTATGAAGCTACCACTATTCTACTGCTACTACTACTATTGCTGAACTTTGGAGGCGATTTCTGGCGAATTTAAATTTTGGCGCTTACGTACCTTAAGACGCGGGACCCCTCAATTTTGTGTAAGGTTGAATATTGTTACAAAAAACAAATGACGATTACATTGAACATGTTGTTTAATTAAGGTTAATATTATTAAACTCTGTTTTATGTATCTTTTGCGTTTGTCTTTGTATCTAGATTTCATGTTTTTTTTTATAGCTTAGAACATTTATTTAGAAATAGGGACATTTATTTGGGACACATGGGTGTATATATATATATATACACTCAAGTATTTTCCATATGGATATTACTGTGTACCGCTCGCGCCTTCTTTCGAGAGAGTAGAGTTTCAGGGATTGTAGTCGAGACCAGTATTCTTCACCTTCCGTTTCTTCTATCTTTGATGTAAAAGTCCTTTGTATAGCTTCACTGTTCGCAATGTCTCGTTTTCTGTATGGGCTTGTGAGTACTGAGCAATACTCAATTATTGGTAGGACTAGATTCTTCCATAATTTGAGCATCATGTTTGCTTTTCTGCTGCGGAAGCTCCTCCAGATGATTCCCATTATTTTTCTAGCCGTTGTAATTTTGATGTTGTAGTGCTCTCTGAATTCTGTATCCGACGACATTATTACTCCCACATCCCTGACTTGTAGATTTGGTGATATCTGTTTGTCTTGCAGAGTTTTGTATCTTTTATTCTGCAGTTCCTTGTTATTACCATATCTTAAAAGTTCGAATTTTTCTTCATTGAAATTTTTATTGTTGTCTTCTGCCCACTGGAATAATGTTTCAATTCAATGTCGTTTGTTAATTTTCGTATGTCACCGTCTTTCAATATTTCCTTACATATCTTTGTGTCATCTGCGAAACATGATACAATACTGTCCTTAATATCTGCAATCATTATTATGAACAACAAAGGAGCTAATCCTGTCCCTTGTGGGACAGAGCTCACGACTTCCGAGACTTCCGATTTAACTCCGTTTACCACCATTCTGTGTGTTTTGTGTCAAGAAATTAAATATCCACCTTCCTAGCTTTCCAGTAATTCCTGTATTCTTAAGTTTGTGTGCTATGATTCCATGGTCACATTTATCGAATGCTTTTGCAAAGTCCGTATATATTTCATCTATGTTTTGTCCTCGACACAATGTTTCCAATACTTTCTCCTAGTGGTCTAGTAGCTGCGATAGGCATGGTCTTCCAGCCCTGAAGCCATGTTGATTTGGGTTATACAAGTCTTTTTTTTTGTAGGTAGTAGGTAGTTTTGCCTCTATAAAGTGCTTTGAATATATAAAATATAATTAAAGTGTGAGGTGAGAGCCACTGGCCGATAATTCTTGGGCATTGCTCTTGTTATCATTCTTAAATAGGAGAGCAATGTTATATATATATATATATATAAACCTTTGGTTTGCTTCCGCCCGAATTGTTCATTCTAACGAAGGTCAAGCTTTTCATTCCATCTTAGACCTACAGTTTAACGTGGAATCCGAATCACACCCCACCACCAGCCCAGCATCTTAACTACTAGGCCACCCAGGGTACCCATTTACCTACCAACCACTTTATTGTGTGGGAGGATAAATAGCTGCGTTTTGCTGCGCGCCGTCACCGGGTCTCGATCCCGGGAACGATGGATTCGTAGTCAGCGACGCTAACCACTACACCATCGAGGCGCTTCTACATATATAATTTACGTTGCCAAAAGAGTTGAAATATCTTAGAAGCTATTTATTTATTTTTTTTTTACTTTGACTCAGGCGTGTGTGTGATATATATATATATATATATATTATATATATATATATGAGAGAGAGAGAATTTAAACTTGTAGAACACGCCCTAAAACTTTGAAAACGGTCTGTAATTTTTTTCAATTAAAATCCAAATAAGGAAAATGATCGACGGGAATCCCAAAGAACGTAGAATTTATGCATCACCACTAAAGAACAATATTTATGGAAATTTCCTCCCTGATTCGATTAATCGTTTTGAATTCGGAAATTATTTCCTGCGACTCCCAAACGTCACAGGACAATTTTATTCAATTATTTTATGATTAATCTTTTTTTTTTTTTTTTTTACAATTTTATTCTGTTTCAGTCGAAATTTATTTATATAGTCCCGCGCCGACGTATATATATATATATATATATATATATATATATATATATATAGTAAGCGGCATTATAAATTGGGTTTCTAACTTTTTCTCACTGAAATGGAGGACATCCTGCGAATGGGAACCATCCAGCGCTGAGGGGTATCATAAAAAAATGTGACGGTAACATGAATAAAATGCATAGTAATTAACTTATTATTTATCCAACATGCGGCATATACCCATATCTTTTATCAGTCACTGCCTAACACCTATACTCTTTCTCATTAATTATACTGTTTTTAATATATTTATATCAGCATCAACGAGATAAGAAAAACTCGCAGCATGACACTTTGAAAATGTGTGAGACCCCATTAGATCACTTTTTATCAACTCAACAGAAGACCTGATTCGGTCTTTCCAAAGTGCCGTCATCAGTGAGAAAACGCTTTCGACTTCAGTTTTTAATGTAGGGATGCTCGGAAAAAATGAAAAGCAGATTTTTCAGGTTAGGTAATGAAAGTGGACATTTTTAAAATAAAATTGCCCATTTTTCAATGACGGTACCTGGCAGTTTTGAAACAACTATTTCTACGGCTGTTACTTCATCATACAAACTGGCAACAACATCAGTAACTGTGTTATGTGGACGTAATTTCTCTACGAGAATGATAAGATCATTAAAATTCAATCCATTCTTGAGAGAGAACTTTGTAAAGAGAGAAAATATATTATCAAATAAAAAAAAATCATAAAATTTCTTTATGTATATTTGTGTTCTCAAAAACTTTAACTCTTTCAGTCAAGGTTTTTGACTGCGTGTGGGACACTTTATTTTAAGGTTCTGTCCAGTTTGAGAACCAAGAAATATATCCCTTTCTCGTTTTTTCAACTGCTGCAGAATACATACTGAAATATCATGTAGTTCAACGAAAGATCAGTGGCTCACTTTCCAGTATCAAAATGGTCTTCTGGAAGCACCGCAGTACATTATGACAAAACTGTAGTACAATTATAGCTCCTAAAAGAAATGAATTGTCCCCATTACAGTCTGAAACCAAATTCCAAATAAACTTAAGACACTCATCTTCGCCATGGGACAAAAAGTACACTTCAAGGGTTGGCCAATTTTCTAACACTCTTCGTATGGATGGCAATAAAGAGAGCTATCTGGTTGGTAAATGTCTGAACAAATCTTTAAACTCAATATCTGCAAAGTTACAATCATTCTGTAATTCAGCCGTAATTTTGACAGTGTGTGGAAAATGTGAATACACTTTTATGACATTTTCAACACCAACTGCCAAACAATTACTAGCTTTTCGACATGCGATGTGTAAGTGTTCGATACAATTAGCTGTTAGAATGCTGTCCTCCTTTGGAAAAAACTCATCCAGTGTATGTGCTTTTACGTAACCACATAAAAGCGCATACACTGGATGAGTCTCCCCCAGAGTTTACATTCGCGTTATCAGCAGAGTACGCTGACAAGTTTTCAACAGCCAACCCAGAGCTTTTCACGCTGTTGATGAGTGTTGACGACCCAAAAAGTTTAGGTCCTAAAACTGCTATTGTGACGGCCTCCGCTTTTATCCGACCCAAAGTCGCCTACTTCGTGATGTTCGAAGATTCGCTGACAGCATGATTATCCAGCTTCACAAACTCTGAATAAAAAAAAAATGGTCACAGACGCGCTAATAGAATACACTAATACTGTTTTATTCATAAATGATGAGGAGTCTCCAACTTATTATTTTCAATAGTAAGTAGATACCGAAGTATCAACAGAAAGATTCATATCATTATCTCACCTTATTGCACCATTCCCCAGACATTTTTATTTAACGACCCTCTCAAACTGGAGTCAATCTTTCACACTCCCCTTATATCAACTGCAAATAACATTCAAAGAGCGTAATATTCCCGATGAGGTTCCCATAGTTTCAAAAGTTTCTTGCACTGCCAGAAATTTTCTTCGTAGAAACTGGCTTCAACAAAGTACAAAAAAAAGTCTGCTATTTATAAAATCCCTCGCAGAAATTGTAATAATGAAAATTATATAGAAGAAACTAATGATTTTAAGAGAAGGATCTGTCACCATAAAAATAAATATAGCTTTAATACGAGTGAGCGTAATTCTGCGTCGCGTCAACATGGGCCATAATATATTAATTAATGATTATATTAATTATTATTTCATATAATACATTAATTATTATTATTAATTATTATATAATATATTAATTAATTGAATCCATTTTAGTTAAAAATATTAATATCTATAATAATAATAATAGTCACAATTTCTTTAATCATTATTTTCTTATCAATTATTATTTTTTATCGAAAAAGACCATAAAAGAAAAGGGCTACGTCTTGATCAGCGTCGTAACACCGCTTCCCGTCGATCAGCGAAGTTAAGCGACATTGGGTCTGAGTTTTAATTGGATGGGTGACCATCTTCCGCGTCCAAATGATGTAGCGACCCATGGTCAGTGTTGTGACAGTTATTTTTTCTTTGTAACTAATTACAGTTACTAATTAATTCCTCAAATAAGTAACTAGTTACTAGTTATGTCAAAAGTTACTTTCAACATTTTTCTTTGTTTTAGTGAGCATCTGATCCCGATAAAAGTATTTCCCTGACAAGTGATACTTGCCAATATTGTTCATTTGTTTCAGATTGATTGTGATTTAACGAACAACTAACAATATTTTATCATATTAACATTGGTATATGTTGTAAATAAACTTGCACTGTGCCCAATATGTAAATCGAGCAAAGATTGGGAAAAAAAGTAACTACCGTATTTGACGGCTTACAAGACGCTGCCGCCGTGAAAGACGCACCTTAATTTTGGAAAGGTAAATTCAAGAAAAAAAGTTTTTGATGCACTTTATTGTTAATACAATGGATATGTAAAATTCAATAAAAAGAAAACCCAAAAGCCAATAAAGAAAGATAATATGATTATTACTCTTATTATTTGTTATTAATCAATTAATTAATTGATGTGCTGTATTGCCACTTTCGGCTTCTAAGACGCAGGGCGATTTTTTAAGGTATTTATAAGGAAAAAAAGTGCGTCTTATAAGCCGACAAATACGGTACTAACTTTTTGCCTCCACACAAAAAGTAACTGGTACAAGTTACAAATATTCAGGATTTGTTGTAACTAGTTAGTTACAATTAATCGGCCGAAAAATGTAACTAGTTACCGTTACAGTTACTAAAAAAAATAACATTTACTGAATAACTAGTCACGTCACAGCACTGCCCACGTAAAGCTGTAGGTATCTTCCGTAAACGAATAATTATGAAATAGACCCAAGTAATGATGGGGTTGTTTAACCTCCTTCGCAACATCTAAGGTCGTGTGACGGAGGGGACCTACATCTTTACGTGGGATCCGAACCACGCCACGCCATGAGTCACTATATAGTCTGGATGCAGAGGACGGTCTTCCATCCAACTACTATCCGACCCAATGCCGCTTAACTTCACTGATTAACGGGAAGGGGTGTTACGTTGGTTACGACGTAGCCCATGAGACAGACCTGCTATTCAGCCCTAAACCGAGGGATTTCAAGATCTATGTTCTAGACTTCACCCCAAACTTTATATCTATCATATGATGTAATTGTAACTTTTAAGCTTAAAACATTTATTATCAATAGTAATAATAATAAAAATAATAATAGTTAAACGGTATTTTTAACTTTTGTACCATTTTGCACGAAAATAACTCAAAAATGTATTGTCCACGATTTCTCCCCATAGAACCAGTTAATTTTGTGAGTTCTGTCGACTTCCATAACTCGTCTGGAAAATCTGTCTCGAACAGCTGTTTAAATAACGCGGTGTCCAATCTATCCCATAATATTGGTTTGTGGTCCCTTCTGTCACGTGACTTTTGCAGTTACGAAGGAGGTACAAGTTTGGGGTTGCTAAACTTTTTAAACTTTAATGTTTTAATTAGTTTCCTATTTTTCTTTGGATATATATAATATATATATATATATATATATATATATATATATATATATATATATATATATATACAGGGTGTCCCATAAGTCCGGCATTAAGGAAAAATAATAAAAAAAGGCAAAACAAAAGCTTTTATTTACAGAACGTGCTCAATATGTCCACCATTGTTAACAATACACAAATTCAGACGTGATACCCAGTCAGCAAGCACACGGTGAATGATGTCAGGAGTAATGGTGTTACATGCCCCAATAATGCGCTGCCGCAAATGTTCAACACTCCTAATTTTCTCTGCGTATACCAGTGCTTTCAAGTGGCCCCAGAGATAAAAATCTTGTGGCGTGAGATCCGGGCTTCTAGCTGGCCATTCCACAGGCCCTCGACGTCCTATCCAATGACCAGGGAATTGTTGGTACGGGTATTCCCTTACTTAGGTGCTGTAATGTGCAGGAGCGCCGTCTTGCTGGAACCATGTTGGGAAATTTCCTTCTTCGTTCAAGACACTGGGAAATGCTTCTTCTTTGAGCATACGTAGGTAGGTGCCTCCAGTGACATGTTCATCGAAAAAGAGGGGGCCTATGATGCGATCCTTCCAAATACCACACCATACCATCACCCGAGATGCACCTTGTTCCTTTGAAGAGGTATACCAGTGAGGGTTGTTTTGAGACCAGTAGCGGGTGTTCTGTCGATTTACCTCACCATTTTCATAAAAAACAGCCTCGTCACTGAACAGAATGGTGGACGGGAAATTGGCATCCCGAGCATATTGTTCCGTAGCCCATTCACAAAATTCCATCCGCCGGTCGGGATCATCATCATCTTCGCTTAATTTCTGTAGGATCTGAAGTTTATATGGATACCATTTGTGAGCCTGAAGAATGCGATGGATGCTACTTTTCGACACTCCTGTCTCGGCGGACAATCGCCGAAGAGACTTATTGGGACTTCTGTTAAAATGAGCCAGGATAGCAGTCGCTGTATCATCGTCAGTGGACCCCCTTGAAGGTCCACTGCGTGGTTTATCTTTTATGGATCCTGCTTCCTTAAACTTTGCAACAAGTCTGCTAACACAACTCTGTGTTATTGGCTCGCGGTCTGAATGCAGTCTGTTAAATTCAGCAGCGGCCTCTCTCTGACTCCGATTTCCTATGAGTAGAATTATCTGGATTCGTTCTTCCTTGCTCACAGACATTATGGCCTGTAGAAAGAGAAAAATATGAATTATGGTTTGTAGAAATAGAAAAATATGAATTATGGTTTGTAGAAATAGAAAATATGAATTTCTCCTATGATGCCGGACTTATGGGACACCCTGTATATATATATATATATATATAATATGGGATGATGATGGTGATGATAGTGATAATGTCGATGATGTCTGTTCTGTGTTCGTTTGTACACGCCTAAACGGCTTGGATAATCTGCACCAAATTTAGTATACACATTAAGGGAGAACCAGAGAAGGTTTTTGTAACACTCGCCCCTTCCTGTGTCTTCCTTGGGTGTGTTTCGGGGAGCTTTTGCTGCGCAAGGCGCAGCGGGCATTTTAATAATATATACAGTGTATATGTACAGGGTAGCGCAAAAGTCAGGAACCATAGGCACATTTTTATAATTTGTATTTCAATGTGTTTTGTTCTTTTCAGATTTGTTGTTGAACCTATGGCACAGAAATTGACAATAGATGAACGGGTGGAGATAGTTTTAATGTGCGCGAGGCGTGGTAACACACACCGATCAGTTGCTACTGCTTTTAATGACAAACACCCTGAGAGGCCGCCAGTTGTTCAGGCATCAGTTGGAAAACTGTTCACTCGCTTCAAAGAAACGAAGTGTTCATGATCGGCCGCGTAGTGGCCGGCTAAAAAGTTCAACCGATGCAGCAACATCACTAACGGTACTCAGTCACCTCGAAAACAGCCCACGTAAGTCCTTAAGAAAGTTATCCCAAGAAACGGGTGTCTCCAGAAGATCCATTCAATGAATTCCTAAACAAATCGTTTCTACCCCTACAAAGTCGAACTCGTTCAGGAACTGCACGGTGACGACACAGACCGTCGTGGAGAGTTCTGCCAGTGGTTTCTACAGGTGACAGGACAATTACGTCCTGGTCAAGTGCGTCCCGGACAAATGCGTCCCGGCCATTGGCGTCCCTGGACAATTGCGTCTGGTTTTATTTCGCCCCGGACAATTGCGCACTTCCCCAACTACTATATGAAGTTTATTTATTAGAGAAGTGAATAGAAAGTTCATTGTGACTTCACCTACGCAATTGTCCAGGGACGCCAATGACGAGGGACGAGTATGTTTGTTGTTGTAATTTTTTATGGGATATAATGCCTGGTTAGATTAATTGAATGCCCAGTTAGGTCAACTGTATGCCCTTGACGATTGGTTAGGTTAAGTTGTGATATTTTCGTTAAAACTAACGAAACTAACTTTATCTTAAGTGGACGTAACCCATAAAATTTGACAATGATGTTGCTGATGATGGATAAAGTTTTAGAGAACAGTTTCGAATAGAACTTATGAACATATAACAAGTTTAATAGGTTAAAATGAAAAGTATATTTGAAATTCAGATACTAACTTTCTATTCACTTCTCTAATAAATAAACTTCATATAGTAGTTGGAGAAGTGCGCAATTGTCCGGGACGCAATTGTCCGGGACGCAATTGTCCAGGGACGCATTTGTCCGGGACGCACTTGACCAGGACGCAATTGCCCTAGAACCGTTTCTACAACATCAACAGCTTCAACGAAGGATCATGTTCAGCGACGAAGCGATATTTCACCTCAGCGGTCGTGTCAATAGGTATAATGCACGTTATTGGGCCAATGAGAACCCCCACTGGATGGAGGAAGGACATGTGCAATTCGATCCACGAATTATGGTGTGGGTTGCGATCTGGGTGGGATCAGTTAATTGGTCCGTACATTTTCGATGGCAATGTAGCAGGTGAAACATATCTGCATATGCTGCAAACATTCATTTCTACTGTCCATACTGAACGACATTCCACTGGCAGAACGGGCGGAGATGTGGTTTCGGCAGGATTGTGCACCACCACATTTCGCAACCATCGTCCGGAGCTCTTTAGATGAAACATTCCCAAGCAAGTGGATCGGACGGCGAGGGCCAGTCGAATGGCCACCTAGGTCTCCAGACCTCACGCCTCTTGACTTTTTCTTGTGGAGCCATCTCAAGTCGGTAGTGTATGCTGATCGACCCAGAACCATACGTTGTCTAAAGGATAAAATCACATCCGAGTGTGTCAAAAGCAATACCAATGTGTTAAGAAATGTTCAAACATCATGCATTCTCAACGCGTCACAAAGTGTCTTCAAGTGGAAGGCCACCAATTCGAACATTTATTATATAGGGTGTCCATAAATGATTACCCTGAATAAAGCATGCTATAACTTTTAAATAAACACACGTATTCAAACACAGTTTTAATCATAAGTAGATAAACATACAAAGTTTTGATACATAGTTAATGAACTTAATAAGCTTCCACATGTGCACCCCTAGTGGCACGTAAAATGTCGAAACGGTATTCACACTCACGCCACACATTTTCCAACATTTGTGGGTTAACTGTTGCAATTGCATCCGTAATGCGTTCTCGCAATGTCCTGATATCTGGAACAACTGTTGCATAAACCAAATCTTTAACATGACCCCAGAGAAAGAAATCCAGCGGGGTAATGTCTGGTGATCTTGGGGGCCATGGGATTGGCCCGTCCTTGCCAATCCATCGCTTTGGAAATGTTGCGTCGAGAGTTTCACGAACAACATGCGCCCAATGAGGGGGTGCTCCATCTTGTTGGAAGATGACAGTTGGCTGCCTGTCCTACAGCTGGGGGATGGCGTAATTGGTGAGCATATCCAGGTACACAGTTGCGGAAACAGTGTTCTCAGCAAAGAAGAAAGGACCAATTATCTGGTCATGCATTAGTCCACACCGGACATTGATCTTCGGACTGCCCCGAATATGCTCCCTTACAGCACGTGGGTTTTCCGATCCCTAAATACGCACATTGTGTCTGTTGACTCTACCACTGAGCAGCTACTACAGCGCTCCTAGCGGCGAATGCGGTAGACGAAGCACACCAGCACAGAAACTCTATGCGTGTACGAAATCACCTGTAAAAAGAAAACGGATGTAAGATTCGTCATTAAAACATGAGAGCATACTGTTTTCAGGGTAAACATTTATGGACACCCTGTAATTTACTAAAATGTGCCTATGGTTCCTGACTTTTGCCCCACCCTATATACAGTATTGTGCGCTCTGTGCAATACAATATAGAAAAAGTGAAATTTATTTATATGAAGTCCATTTAATGATTTATTCTGTATTATATGGTGTTCAAATAAGCCAGTCAACGCAATTTAATTCCTTTTTTTAATTTTTAATAATGATGATAATGTTCCTGTTTTCAGAACACCGCAAAACATTGAACTGATCAAAAATTTATTCTGTTTTGGAATGAGCAAGTTATCTCGATATTTTCAATGTTGCGTAAATAATTACACACACACACACACACACACGTGTGTGTATATATATATATAATATAATATATATATATATATATATATATATATATATATATATATATATAGACACACGGAATTATTTTTAGTGTGGGCGGCTCTAAATTTACCCAAATATTTTTAAAAAAACTTGAACATCGATGCCAAATATTGAATATTGCATGCTTACAGAATTTTAACTTTATTATCCATAAAAAATACTGAATATTACATGATTACAGAATTTTAACTTTAATCTTGATGACAACCACTGAATATTACATGATTACAAAAATTCAACTTCATTATCTTGATGCCAAATATCGAATATTACACGATCAAACATCCACATTATGGTATATAGTCTTGGATCTGGCCCAGAGTTCGTATAAATTTCTGGGTGCAGAGGTTTTGACGACTGATCTAGACTAATTTTGGGGCGGAGAATCCGAATTTTTCTATGCCATCGCACCAAATTGGTGCGAAAGTGGTCAAAATGGCAAAAAATTGGCAAAAATGGCAAAATTTGATCATTTTTTCATATTTTTGTCATATTCTTGAGTTGAAAATTTTTTTAAGGTCAATTTTTTGTTTGAGAATCTGTTTTTGTAACATACTGCTGCCTGAACCAAAAAACTGACAAAAATGTCAAAAAATAACATAGTAAAAAATTAAGTAAATATTGTCAAAAAATCGCAAAAATGAAATTTTTGGCTATTTTGGTGCATAAACTAGCTCTAACCAATCATATCGAACTAAATAGTCAAGAAATTAGATATTAATAGCTCTGCAAGAATTTATTAAAACAAAGTATACACAAATGTCTAAATATAAAGACCAATGTGTTACAAATGAATTTTTATATGTATAGAATAGAACCAGTTTATTATAATTGCAATTGCAAGAAGTCTTAGTATATTTTATTTTTTCAGGATGTATGTCAACTTGTGCCAGAAAAGAAGCATAGCTCAAACCTTAGTAAATGTATCTTGTGCCAGAAGAACAAAAGCCCAAGTGGAGAGAAATATTTGAGCAACGAAGAACATGGAATAAAAAATTTGCTTCAGTTGGCTTCTGCGTACCCAAATGATGACAGAAGCAAGCGTTTGAAAGCTCTTACTGAGAGTCAGACTCCTTATATCCAGTATCACAGCACTTCGTGCTATGCAACATATAAAAAGTTTGTTGAACGTAGCCAGAAGTCTAAAAATGCTGAATCTGAACCCTCCGATTCCTCCTTAGGGGAAGCATTAACTCCTCCAGAAAATAGTTCAAGCAAAAGGATTAAAACGCAGCATATCAAGGATATGAAAGTGTGTGTATTTTGTGATTCAGCTCGAGTCAAATTGGAAGGTGGAAACATTGACCATGATTTGTTTTGGATATGTACTCCAGGTCGTGCCCAAAAGTTATTGAGTTATGCTCACTTGTTCCAAGACGATGTTTTTACCAGAGTAGCGATGTTGAACGAATACAAAGATGTATTCGCTGCAGATGTATTCTATCATAATAATTGTATAAAGAAGCATTTTGCAGCCTATGATCGCAGAATAGAGACGATTTTGGAAAACAGACAGCAAGAAAATGAAATTATGGGTTCTACTGACATGGTTCAAGAAGCGTTTAATGATGTAGTCTCAAAAATAGACTTCACAAGCTGTGGATACAGTGTTACCTACTTGAGACAAGGGATCAATAAAAAGCTGAACCAGGATGAATCTATCAGTAACTATTTGGTTAAGAGCCTGCTTATAGACAAATTTAAGGACACCATTTATTTTACATATCCTAGCAACAAACGAAAATCCCAGATGGTTTATTCTGTCCAGATTGAGAGTGCAAGAATTGTTGAAACTTTGCGGAAATCATCTGTCGAAAACGTTGCTAAGGACCTAAGGAAAGAGTTAAAAGCTTAGTTTTGGTTTACGCTCTAGCTATTGTGATCCAAACGATCTTGATCTAGCCTTAAAACGCTTCCAAAATGAACGTCCTCCAATATGGATGGAATTTCTTCAGCATTTGTTTCCCACCCGGAATGAATCAGATAGCAACAATCAGTTGATGCTGAAGTGTGACACTATCTTCCAGATGTTGTTTTACATCCTTCATAATGGTTTTGAGCCCACCCCATTGCATGTCGGATTTGCTCAAACTATACATAACCTGTCACAGTCTAAAGATCTTATTGAAATTGCAAACAAACGGAGCATTTGTGTAGGATATCAAGAAGTTCGCAAAATAAATTTTGCACTAGCAAAACGTACAATATCTTTGTGGTTCACATAGAGTTCCAGTTCCTCCAGTATTTGATCAAAACCATCCAATTCAAGCAGCAATGGATAATTTTGACACCTTGGAAAATACCTTGTCTGGAATTGGTTCGACACACGATACGGTGCTAGTTTTATTCTAAAATGCTCCATTAAGCTCTGCACCAACACAACAGCATACTAATAAGATCAGCGAAGCTCCAGAGTCAACCATCCGGCTTGGCAAGTTACAAAGCGTTCTTCCTTGCCGAGAAATTATCTCGATTGGACCAAGACATGAACGAGGTACAATAAGTCAAGATTTCCAAGTCTCTGAATACAAGGCAGACGATCATTTACTAGAGACTGTTAATCTCGACCATTTCCTGTGGTTTGTGATGCGATACAAACATAGAACAACCACAATACAGGGCTCTTCAACTAATTCAAATACTGATAATGATGACTTTGTTCCAAGCTTTGTTGCTGTCAAAAGCCCTTTTGTAGGAGATAGCTTGAAGCCTACAACTATTGCGTTCACTCCCATACTGCCATACAAAGCAACTGAATTTGATACCATTTTTACAACAATGATTAACTTTCAGGACGTGCTTAAGCAGCAGAATAAGCCATACGGTGCACTGTGGTGTGATGGAGTTTATGCTATTGCGAAGGAAATTCAGCCCCTGAAGAAAGATCTGTTCAGTAATTTGTTTATCAGATTGGGTGGATTCCATTTTGAGAAGATTGTACTTGCTTGTATTTGATCTTATCTTCATATATCGGGAATTGAATCTGTTTTGGTTGAAAGCGAATGTTTCGGTCCAGACACAGTAAAATCCGTTATGAATGGCAATCATTATGTGAGAGCCAAGCAAGGATTATCTTTCGTGCACGAAGCAATAACAAGCATTATGTTCGATGGGTTTTTGAGTGTCGATGAACACCGTAACTTATATCAAGATGCTGCAACTAAAATTTCAATTATGGTTGCAGAACAAGAGCAATGGGACGACTTTAAGTCTTCGATATATACTCTGTCTCAATCCTTTCAACAATATATAAAGCAGAGGTCTGATAGTAATGAAAACTTTCATTACTGGTATCATTTTACCAATAGATTGTGTCCAATCATCAGAGATTTAACCTACTCAAAGCGGGCAGGTGATTGGTCACTATTTCTTTCTTCCATACAGAGATCAATCCCACTTTTCTTCGCCTACAATAGAACCAACTACGCCAGATGGGCACTAATCTTCTTTGAGGATTGTTTAAACCTTGAGGTACATTTTCCTGATCTCCACAAATCATTCTCAATCACATAAGCGGCCTTGACAGTTTTTGTCATTTTTGCCAAACTCTCTGACACTCTTGCAAGATTTTCAGTCAACTTCTTCATCAGAAATAATACATGATCTTATCTCAGTCTTTTACAACATGCAAACCTAAGAGTTTTATAAAATTAGCACTATTTTTTATATTTTGTCTATTTTTTCAAATATTCTGCAACCATTTTTAATCATTGTAACCCAAAAATTAGACATCTGTACATGTTTTTGTGTTAGGAAATTTTAGTAGAGCTATTAATATCTAATTTCTTGACTATTTAGTTCGATAAGATTGGTTAGACCTAGTTTATGCACCAAAATAGCCAAAAATGTCATTTTTGCGATTTTTTGACAATATTTACTTAATTTTTTACTATTTTTGCTGTTATTTTTTGACATTTTTGTCAGTTTTCTTGGTTCAGGCAGCAGTATGTTACAAACACAGATTCTCAAACAAACAATTGCCCTTAAAAATTTTTTCAACTCAAGAATATGACAAAAATACGAAAAACTGATAAAATTTTGCCATTTTTGTCAATTTTTTGCCATTTTGCCATTTTTGTCATTTTTGCCATTTTGCCATTCGGATTCTACGCCCCAAAATTAGTCTAGATCAGTCGTCAAAACCTCTGCACCCAGAAATTTATACGAACTCTAGGCCAGATCCTGTACAAATATGAAAATGAAGCTATTCTATAGATGACTGCGTACACAATACAATCCATATGGTATTTATAGTTTAGTAAGAACAATTTACATTTCAAATAAAAAGTTTTATTATCGTTGCGTGAACAAAAATTGTACTATGTGTTACAAAACCAACGAGGTGATCAACGGAAATAGTAAGTAAATGCGGTACTTAGCGATTTGTCTCTAGATATTTCTCAATATCAATACGGTACTTATAAGTCGTAATTTCATGCTTTGTTTTGGTTCTGTTTCTCAAAATCTCTTTTTTTTTTTTTTATTGTAGTAAATCATAAATTTAAAGATGAATTCGGAAAAAGTGAATTTAATTAGGAAGTGTATAAATTTTTGTCATGGTACGCTGAAAATACCGTTAGCATTAAATATTTTTAATGCATGGACAGGTAATACTTTGTTACCTGACTCTCACTATGTAAAATAGTATTTGGTTACTTACTTTATTAGGCGAATTCACGGGTTTCTTGACCTCTGGCTCGTAACGAATGAATAAAGTCGTCGAGTCACTTTGCTCGAATCACGGATGTCATTGACCGAATAGATTTAGTTTCTGCGAATACTGGAGGCTGCCCAATATGTTGTGTTAACTTTTATCCTGTCGTAGTGTAGTGTGACTAGTGTATTTACCTTCTACTGAAGAGGTTGTGGGTTCGAACCCTGGTGGGGGCGATTTTTTCATGAAAATTCGTTGGATTCCTGAATGATATTCCTATACATATATACTGTATATAGGGTGGGAAGCTTGAAAGTAACCTGGTAAGTGTTTCCTTTCTTGTTTTTTTTTTTTTTGCACAGAATTGAACAAGAATTAAGATGTTACATCATATGTCGGAAATGGCTGCTATTGACATACTGTAGATACACGAGCCTTTTAGCCGTCCGTGCAATACCACAACAAAATATTGTAACCATGGCGAAAGACAGCATCCAAACAGCAAACGCAATGCACTGAATTTGTGGACTACTTTCAAGCAACCCACTTTGCATGTATACAGTATGTACATACGAGGACCTATCAAAAAGTTACCTAGCTGAATGGTCCTCTTGTGCGTGAATGCCTTGGACGTGTGTGTGTGTGTGTGTTGTGTGTGTGTTGTGTGTGTGTGTGTGTGTGTGGTCCTTGCGAAGGATGTTTTATAAGGCTAACGAGAGATGGCGTATGTGTCACGAACCATTGGTACCTGAAGTGACTAATAAATGAGTAACGAATGTAAAACTATTGATTTTCTTGCGTTTCTGCAGTATACAATTATCACACAGTTAGAATGATTTACGATATATGGTCCACACGTAAATTTTCTATTACATTTATGTTGTCAACACTAAATGATAACGACTTTTTATGCATGTTCCATTTACAAAGACACTTTAAATTATTCTCAAAACTTAAGTTTAAAAAAAAATGTTTTTTACTCTTCAAACTTCATAAATAGGAAATGAAAGTTCGTTCGCTACTTTTCATAGTCCATTTTCGAGTAATAACTTTCAGAATATCATCTTTAATTTTTAATTAATAGTATAAGAAAATAGGAAACGACCAAATTTATTTTCAAAGAACACACTCAATAACTGGCCCCCACCTCACATCGCCTTCTAAAAAAAAAAAAGGGGGAAAAAGTTTTCGAAAAATGAGTTATAATTAGAAATTACGCTGGTGGAGGAGAAATTTTTTTATTCAAATTCTTCCTCAAAAATTCTGACGATGTTCTGAAAAAATACTAGTTTAAAAACCTTCTCAACGGAAACCTTTTTTCACGATAATAATCGGGTACTAAAGCACTTGCTTAATTAATTGCATGATTTCGATTTCAGCTCTTAACTAAGAGACGCGCAGCACTGCTTTATGACAGAAGGGAATTACAACTTTACGTGGCGCCCGAACTACGGGTCGCTAAATTATTCAAACGCAAAAGATGGTCACCCGTCCAACGACTACCCAAACTCAATTTCGCTTAAGTTTGCTGATACTAAAGAGATTGAATTGGGAATTCATGATAGTTTGGGAAACCCGAGATTTTATCATAAATTTCACGAATATGAAATTTATGATAATTTACTTATATAATTAAATAAACAATTTAATCAACTTTTTCTGAATGTATTTCCTTAAATATAACCGTCATTTACAGCAAAGCATTTCTATTCAATACTGGGATGTAATTATTTTGTAAGTCTTAATGTAACGCACTGAAATTAATTTCATAGGGCTAAGTTTAAAGTCTCTCTCTCTCTCTCTCTCTCTCTCTCTCTCTTTCTCTTTCTCTTCTTCTCTTTCTCTTTCTCTTTCTCTTTTCCTTTTTCTCTTTTTCTTTCTTTTTCCTCTCTCGCTTTTTCTTTTTTTTCTTTTTTCTCTTTTTCTCTCTCCTTTTTCTTTTTTTCTTTTTTCTCTTTTTTGCTTTTTCTTTTTTTCTCCTTTTTTTCTTTTTTGCTCTTTTTCTTTATTTTTCTCTCTCTATCTTTTTTCTTTCTTTTTTTCTCATTTTGCTCTTTTTTCTTTCTCTTTTTCGCTCTCGAGAGAGAGTTACAAGGACAAGAAGTACCTCAAAAGGCCTTGCGGCCCATACCGAGGAGGTACCAATGGCAACAGGTGCCAGGGAAAAATTCCTACACATTGTCCAGCTAGCTTCTCGAACAGCCACCCGAGAAGATAGTAACACATCCTCAAATAGTGTGTAAGATTCGGTCTAACCTTTCCTTGAACTGATCCACAGAGGAACTGTTCACAACTTCTGAAGGTAGCCTGTTCCACGTGTCACAGATCTTATAAGTAAAGAAATTCCCCCACACACCTGTGCTAACCGTTTCAAATCCAACTTCCAACCATTGTTGCAAGTCGAGTTATCGTTTAAACTAAACATGTTCCTAAAATCAACAACGTCGAACCCGTGTAAGAGCTTGAAAACCTCGATGAGTTGATCGCGCAGCCTCCGAGTTTCCAGAGAAAGCAATTCAGGGCATGTAAGCGTCGATTATAGCCCATATGCCTAACAGAAGGAATTAACTTTCTGGCCCTCACCTGGACACGCTCCAGCCTGTCAATATCTTTCCTGAGGGTGGGCGACCAGACCTGCACAGCGTACTCCAGGTGCGGCCGAACCAGGGAATTGTACAGAGAGAGCACAATCTCCTTGTTCCAAAATCGAAATTGTCTCCTGATATAACTCAACAGCTTCTGGGCTTTCTTCTCCACCTCTACGCACTGTTTGCTAAACTTAAGTTCGCTACTAATTAGCACACCCAAGTCGTTTTCCAAATCGGCGACCTCTATATTACTCCCCAACATGGAGTAGCCCGACTTGGGATTGGCGTAGCCAATGTGCATCACCTTGCATTTACTAAAGTTGAACAGCATTTGCCATTTTCCGGACTACTCTCCTATCCTACGTCGGTCCGCACGCAGTTGCTCGATCGCTTTGGGCATCCCAACATTGGCTGCAAGGTTGGTGTCATTAGCGAATTTGGCGATCCTACTGACGATGCCACCGTCGATATCATTTATGTAAATGATAAACAACAGTGGCCCCAAAACGGAACCCTGAAGAACCCCGCTAGTGACCGAGGCCCAACCCAAAGTAACTCCTTTAATTACAACCCTCTGCGGCCTATTCTTCAGCCAGTTTCCAATCCAGCTACCTACTTCCTCATCGATAGAGAGAGAGGGAGAGAGGAAGGGATTATATACGAGGGCCACTCAATATATTTTGCCCCACCTTTTTTTTTTTTCTTTCCAAGTTTCCTTGTAAGTTCCAGAAATTTTGTACATAAGTACTACATACCTTTTTTACAAGTTTTTATTTTTCCACATTGTCTTCATCCTTTTCTACGCTTTCCTCCACCTCGAAACAAGGGCCTTTATTCCTTGCTGGTAAAACTCCGCTGGGTTCCGCTGGAGCCACCTCTTAACCTCTTCAGCAACCTCATCGTCACTCTGAAATTTTCTTCAACGAATAGCATCCTTCATTGGCCCAAACAAATGGAAGTCTGAAGGTGCCAAATCCGGGCTGTATGGAGGGTGGGGTAACACAGTCAAGCGCATTTTTGTGATGGCCTCTCTTGTTTGCAAACTGTTGTCTGGTTTCGTTATCGTGCGAAAGAAGGACGTCTTCCAGTTTTCTCTCCGGTCGAACTCGCTTTATACGTCTCTGGAGTCTCTGTAGGGTAACAATATATGCCTCCGAGTTGATTGTTTGTCCTTTCTTCATAATGTCCACCAGAATCACCCCATGGATTGGCGTTTTGTTTCAGGTTCAAAGTGGTGTACCCAAGACTCATCCCTAGTCACAATTCGTGAAAGGAAGTCATCCCCTTCTGTCTCGTATCGAACCAACGACTCAGAAGCAATTTCTTTTCTTTGGGCTTTGTGATCTTCAGTCAGTTGGCGAGGAACAAACCTTGAACATACTTTTGAGTATCCCAGTTGCTGAATTATCGTATTCACACTTCCTTCACTAATTCCTAGCTCCAGTGATAACTCCTTATATGTGACGCGCCGATTTGATCGAATGATGCTGTTAGCACGTTGCACAGTGTGAGATGTCACAGCCGTTGCTGGGCGACCGCTGTGTGGCTCATCATCGAGGCTGGCTCTCCCTGTCTCCGATGATCTCACACGTTTAGACCAGCGTCCATCTGTGCTTCGATCAACAACAGCATCTCCGTAAACGTTTTGTAGACGTTTATGAATATTTCCAACTGTTTGCTTTTCTGCGGTTAAGAACTCGATAACAGCTCTCTGTTTACGATGCACGTCACTGTCAGACGCTATTTTCGAACCTGCGTTAACCATCGGTTTTATACAAGGGCGTTTAAAAGCGGTTTTATACAAGGAGGGGAGGTTCAAACTGGAAAAATCCGGTTATGTGAAGCGCAGAAAGTTCAAACTTAACGGCCCAAAATACGTTTCATCCCCATGGCCTACTATTTAGCGAAGAAAAAAGGATGGGGCAAAATATATTGAGTGCCACTAGTATATAATACCATGTTTTGGATCGAATCTCCTTAAAGGCACCTTCCAATATATACTTCTTTAAAACGTGAATTAAATACACTCGTACAATATATAGTTCGTTCGAAATGAAAATATTGAGGATTCTCTGTATAAATAATCTATACTATAATAAGAGAGCTGTCCGTCTGTCTGTCTGTCCGTCCACTTTCAGAAATTGTGAGAAAAAATTGTGAGAAAAAAATTCAGAAATTGTATTACGGGCGGCAATGTGAAGCTCAAGATTTTCATGACTGTGTTCTTTTCTGTAGTTTAGCAATGGGGGAAGGGTGAGGGTGGGGGGAAGGGTGGGAGTGGGGGAAGGGTTGGGGTGGCCGGAAGGGTGGGGGGGGGTGTAATGGGGGGGGGGTTAGCCCCAAGTTGTATGAATGGGGGTGAGGAGGTTTTGGGAGATAGCAGATTCAGAAATGTTGACACAATGTGAAGCTCAAAATTTTCACGGCTGGGTTCTTTTTTTGTAGTTTAGCCTGTCTAACCGTCAGCGAAGTGACGGGAACTGTACTAGTTTTGTATAATACAATATCTTTGAACGTGAAATGTCTGAACTTGCCTAACAACAATAGACAATTTTTTATATTTAAAAAAAATAAATTCCTTATTACACTTTTAATAGAGCATACAACCACATGTAAATGGTTTCTTATAGGTTAGGTTAGCGTAATTACCTTAGAATTTTTGCTTTCCCATGATGAACATGGGAGTAGTTCGTGTAGCGTATAGTCTTTAGATATTTGGGCGATTAATTATAATAGCCGAAATCCATATTGGGCTCCAAATAAATCACCCAACAGAACATACAACCACATGCAAGTGTTCTTTTGTAAATTAGGTTAGGTAGCAGTGATGTAGTCGAGACCACCATGGCCGAGATCTCAGCACCCGAGACCGAGACTATATGAAATTTTGGCATCAATATTGTGTAATGCCTAATTCCTAAGCTCTGTATTTCACATTCAGGAATAAAGATTCTGAAGAGGTTATCAAGTGACAACTGTAAAATTTACTCCTAATTTATTCGCAAATTCATAGTTTGTGACATTTTTCACTAGTTAACTGCCTACTTAAAACGAGATAAGTGCTCGTTGCATTTGAGGAACATCAACATACTCGGCAGCGATGTAGTCGAAACCACCATGGCCGAGGCCGAGGCCTAGGCACTCGAGACCGAGACCAGAAAAAAAGGTCTCGAGACCGGTCTCGAGTCCTACATCACTGTTAGGTAGTTTAGGTTAGATTTATTTGAAGCTCAATATGGATTTCGACTAAAATAATTAATCGCCCAAATATCTACATATCTGATGAGTCTATACGCTACAAGAATTAGTCCCATGTTTAACTATTATTTAAAGATTTATTTACAATTTCTATTTACCAAAACCACTTATTCATGGCATTAAAGGCTTTTAGAATTTATTGATCATTTTATTTTTTTAAATAAAAAAAAATGTCTACTATTATTAACTTTTATCTTTTGCTTTACAGTTTTAATGTATGCACACTTTTTTCACACTTTTGCTTCTCGTATTTCACCACTGTGCTATAGATTAACTGCCTTAATTTCTGCATGGCAAGAAAATTTGAAATTTGGCCTAAATTTTACTAGTCCAAAAACTAAATTTTATACACAGCTTCACTGTAACGAACGTACTCCAAACAGATGGATCATTTAAATAAGAAAACCTTTTGTGATACACACTCTTTGTTTCGAGTTTTCAACCCATTTCAAAAGGACGTTGACATTTGGGATAATGTTTTGTATGAATACTGAACATTTCAAAGCAAGCACGAAAAACTAATCTATAGCGTCATTTCGGCATTCTGAATATAAATTGTATCATATGAAATATTTGTTCTGATGTGTCTATGCAACTCTCTGATATTGACGAAATGTAAAATTTTGCGAAATGTAATATTTTTTGTATAAAAACGAGGCTATAAAAGAGTTAAGTCCATTTTCATTAATTGTCTCACATTTCCTATTATAGAGACTCCGATTAGGAAAATCTTAAAAGATGTGGTTTAAATATATACCTTTTAGATCTGGCTTTGGAATTGACCATTCCCCTATCTGGGAAGCGGGGAAAAAGAAGTGGATTTAGTCGCCATTCTCAAAAACTCTGCCTTTCAGCTTTAAGTGATCTGATGAGGGCAGCTTAATTGTCGAAAAGTAATTAACTACGTTTTGCTTTACGAAAATAACGGCTCTATTTTTTTCTCTTGACGTATGTTCTTTAGAAAGGAAGCAATTTTCCCTGAAAAAAAAATTATTTCGCGCCCTTGTAGCCAGACTGGCGGCACGATCTGTCCTCTCCGGGACATGTCTGAGGTGCTACTTTAGCATGACAATGCAAGGCCGCACTAGGTGCATTTTGGGAGGCAGGAACGCATACTGTGACAGGATAATGTAATGATGGGGTTGTTTAACCTCCTTCCCAACTTCTGAGGTCATATGACGGAAGGAACCTACAGCTTTACGTGGGATCCGAACCACGGGTCGCTACATAGTCTGGACGCAGAGGACAGCCTCCCATCCAAATACTCTTCAGACCCAATGTCGCTTAACTTCACTGAATAACGAGAAGCGGTGTTACGACATTGGCTACGAGGTAGCCCCTGTGGCAGGATAAAGTGACTGACGTAAGAAAATTGTAATTTAAGGTTAAGGTTGGCATCACTGATCAGTTTAAAATTTGAAAATGGATTTGTAGCTGTCATTGCTTTTCGTTGTGGTGCAGAGGTGAGCAGCAGCAGCAGCAGCAGCAGCAGCTCTGAATAAATATTTAAGATTCTTAATTTCACAAATTTGGATAAACTTGTATAAAAAAGGTGAGGATCATTAAATGTAAAATACTTCTATTTATATGATCATGTAATAGTGTTACACAGATTGCATTTAATATATTGTATAGTTCCAATGTTATAATTTAAAGTTTTAACTATAGGTGGCCAGAGGATTTGCGATATTGATTATTTATTGACGGACAGAGACGTGACTTTGCTACTGTTTTAAGGTAATATTTAATCCGGAATTTCTGTACTAAAGTTATGATGCTTTGTTTCTTTAATTATAGGAACTAAGTGATGTTCTTATTATAGGCCACTGCACTGGTGTAATCAATCTCTCTCTCAGGAGCTGTTTATAAGTTTAGGAAAATCACATAATAGTAATAAGTATTGGAAACTTTACATGTCACTCCATATAGAATTGTTATTAAAAAGAAAAATTATTTGAAAGTTCATGAGTTGTGATTCTGTTTATGCACCTGAACTGGGAGCTTGTCGGAAATCGAATTGAGAAAGAGTCTGAGAACGTGTTTATGTCAGTGAGTCGTCAAGTCAGTGAGTCGGTACTAACGACGAGCAGTATAAGAGTGTGTTGGGAGTTCTTATAAAGAAGTTCGATTCATTTGTGGGTCCCTATTGTAGGTCTCTATTGTAGAGTGAGTACCCGAACCGAACTAAGCTTGGTTTCCTCTGCCACTCCAGCACTTTGTAAAGATAACTAACGTGTATAGTAGGGAGGGGTTATTACGCAGGTTATAGGATTACGGACTATCTAGGGTTTATTTCTATTTATTTAAGTGTCCTCCTTCTGGAGGAGGAGATTGTAGACGCCAATCAACCAGGGAAGTACTCTGGTGAGGACGTTAGGTAGGAGACAGGGAGTTCTGGAACTCTCTTATGACTGTCCTCCTTAGCTGATCTTTTCCCGTGTTTCATCTACCCTGTGAGCAGTCCAGCATGCTCTCAAACACACACGTCTCCCTCTATTCTTCACTATACATACAGCATTTAACACACAACACAATCTTTTCAAATTTTATACATATAAAAAATGGCATCATCAGCCTCAGAGACCTTCATTTCGGCTCTCTCTTATATAGAGGGGGCATTTTTGCGGGTGCTCGCCCTTGGCTCCTCCTTCGTACATAAAAAATAGTGTTGTTTTTAATATATTTATTTAGCTGTAATAATTATTTTTCCTTGAATAACCTGTCCTAACGAGTCAATAAGTTCGTTGTAGTGCCCCATGCAATCAACAATAGCTCCAAGCTGAAGTCGAAAAATGCCTCACGGAACCTAAATGAGATCGGTTTCCGTCCTTTATGCATCCATGAAAGGTTTCGTTTGTTTCTTGTAGTATGTTTTGGTCAATCCCGAAGCACACTTCGACCAAGAACGTCAGCGGAAGCGAGTGTTCGGTGCAAGTGTTCACCCGCGTTGGTACTTCACTTAAAAAGTTTACGGAGGTCCTGTGTTATGTATAAAAACATTTTCTGATGACGGTAGTGCGTTAACGAGGAGACGAAAAGCGAACAAATCATCTGGTCCCTAATCGAGCTTCTGCTGTTCAAGCCGCCAGGCAGTAATGCAAGAGTCCACAGGGTGAGAATGTAGCTGAAAATTTTTGGCCCGTTTCGTCGGTTGAAGGTCAAACTGTCCGTCACACTGCAACGTTGTTCGATGAGGCTGGGCAGGGCAAAGCCATGCATGTATGGACAACAATTTTGGGACTGCGTGTTATCTGCTATCCTGATGCAAGGACCCCATTCTATAATCTTTCAGTAATGTTAACACTGAAGAAGCTAATTTTCCCGCTTCATGTGAATGAGTGTACCGCAAGGGTCACCTGAGCCTCGTGTTCGCAGCTGGGAATGAACTGGGAGCCTTACCGCCCAGAACATGATACTGTAACTACTGAACTATCAGACACTCGTATTATATATATATATATATATATATATATATATATATATATATATATATATATATATATTCCTTGCTATATATTATTCCTTGCTAAGCTACAGTTCCTCAAGAACAAACCCTTCAATCAAGTTATATATATATATATATATATATATATATATATATATATATATATATATATATATATATATATATATATATACAGGGTGTCCCATAAGTCCGGCATCATAGGAGAAATTCATATTTTTCTATTTCTACAAACCATAATTCATATTTTTCTCTTTCTACAGGCCATAATGGCTGTGAGCAAGGAAGAACGAATCCAGATAATTCTACTCATAGGAAATCGGAGTCAAAGAGAGGCCGCTGCTGAATTTAACAGACTGCATCCAGACCACGAGCCAATAACACAGAGTTGTGTTAGCAGACTTATTGCAAAGTTTAAGGAAACAGGATCCATAGAAGATAAACCACGCAGTGGACCTTCAAGGAGGTCCAATGACGATGATACAGCGACTGCTATCCTGGCTCATTTTAACAGAAGTCCCAATAAGTCTCTTCGGCGATTGTCCGCCGAGACAGGAGTGTCGAAAAGTAGCATCCATCGCATTCTTCAGGCTCACAAATGGCATCCATATAAACTTCAGATCCTACAGAAATTAAGCGAAGATGATCCCGACCGGCGGATGGAATTTTGTGAATGGGCTACGGAACAATATGCTTGGGATGCCAATTTCCCGTCCACCATTCTGTTCAGTGACGAGGCTGTTTTTTATGGAAATGGTGAGGTAAATCGACAGAACACCCGCTACTGGTCTCAAAACAACCCTCACTGGTATACGTCTTCAAAGGAACAAGGTGCATCTCGGGTGATGGTATGGTGTGGCATTTGGAAGGATCGCATCATAGGCCCCCTCTTTTTCGATGAACATGTCACTGGAGGCACCTACCTACGTATGCTCAAGGAAGAAGCATTTCCCAGTGTCTTGAACGAAGAAGGAAATTTTTCAACATGGTTCCAGCAAGACGGCGCTCCTGCACATTACAGCACCCAAGTAAGGGAATACCTGTACCAACAATTCCCTGGTCATTGGATAGGACGTCGAGGGCCTGTGGAATGGCCAGCTAGAAGCCCGGATCTCACGCCACTAGATTTTTATCTCTGGGGCCACTTGAAAGCGCTGGTATACGCAGAGAAAATTAGGAGTGTTGAACATTTGCGGCAGCGCATTATTGGGGCATGTAACACCATTACTCTTGACATCATTCACCGTGTGCTTGCTGACTGGGTATCACGTCTGAATTTGTGTACTGAAAACAATGGTGGACATATTGAGCACGTTCTGTAAATAAAAGCTTTTGTTTTGCCTTTTTTTATTATTTTTCCTATGATGCCGGACTTATGGGACACCCTATATATATATTACGGCCTTTTTTGCGAAATCGGGCCTTCATCCCAAAAATGGCCGATTTAGGTTAACTGAATGCCCAGTTTGGTCAACTGCCCGCCCTTGGTTAGGTTAAGTCGTGATATTTTTGTAGTTTAACGAAACTATCACGACCGATTTTGCAAAAAGGCCCTTTTATATATATATATATATATATATATAATATATATATATATATATTTTATATTATTATTATTATTATTATTATTATTATTATATTATTATTACATTTCCAACCTTTGTAATCGACGCACTAACTTAATAGAACATTAGCAAGATGTTCTTGTACAGGGTGTCCATAGTGTTTTGTTACCCTAGTAAAATATTAACTGATTTTCATTTTCTTTCAGACTCGTGTATCGCTTAGATGGCTTGCCACTTCTTGGTTTATCTTTTACAGTTCCTGTTGTGAACAGTTTCTTTTCCCATCTCAACAGAATCCTTTTTGGAGGAGCTGCACAACTGAATCGGTCCTGGAAGTCTGCACGAATATTTTCAATGATTTTTGCCATTACGTGGTCGCTCACGGGCCCAGGTACTAACCAATATGGGTTGTTCAATCGTATGGTTGCTGTTATCACACATTTCAAATGGGTGACAAGCAGTGGTGGATTATCATTGAGGCAATTGAGGCTGAAGCCTCAGGCCCCCATGCTTGAGGGGGCCCCCATTCAACTGAGTTTCGATGATATAATTCGAGATATCGCAAACTTCTTTGATTAAATATGAGAGTACACAAACTGACAAATTCCCTGTTTTATTTTGTTTTATAGGCTCTAAAGTAAAGTTTGTTTAATACTGTTTGGTTTTGGCAAACGGCAAAATACACTGTGTTAAGGTTCTTTTAAGTTTGCTTCTCAATTAGCCTAAGTACCGTACATATAATTCGTGTAAATGTACTATGGTACTGTACATCTACATGTATTGTTAATAAAAATCTATACAAAAGGGCCCCCAAAATAAAATTAGCCTCAGGCCCCAAGTACAGTTAATCCGCCCCTGGTGACAAGACAAGACTGGGGTGACAAGACAAGACTTGGGTGACAAGAGATTGAGGACATCCTGTAGAATGGAACCAATAACCTCTGATTCTTTGACAAAATTTTGCCAGATACCAGGGTTTGTCATGATACACAAGTGTTTTAATATATCCCCGTGGATAAAAACCCACAGGGGTTAAGTCGGACGATCGAGCTGGCCTATCCACCGCTGAAACACGCTAACATGAGCGAGAATCCCCCAAACGTTAACGTTTGGTGTGCTATTTCATGGAACTACTTTATCCGTCCATTTTTCTTTGACGATCGCATCATGACTGGAGCAAACTATACTTAACATATTACATACCTTTTCTTTCCCCCCTTTTCTTTCCCCCCTTTTCTTTCCCCCCTTTTCTTTCCCCCTTTTCTTTCCCCCCTTTTCTTTCCCCCTTTTCTTTCCCCACTTTTCTTTCCCCCCACTTTCCCCACTTTTCTTTCCCCACTTTTCTTTCCCCACTTTGCCGATGCTGTTTCGAACTTTCTGGACGCAACCTTTCCTCGACGCAACCTTGATTTAATGGAGTTCGAACATGGAATATGCATTGTAGCGACAAATGATGGTCACCTTGTGAAAGTGTTCTAAATATGGACAGTTTGGAAATGTAAACAACCATATATTGTATATTGATTAATAAGAAAAATGACCAATTAGTGTTTCACCATTATTTATTGGACACCCTGTATATTCAAGAGTAAGAGTTCATGTGCTTCTAAGATATGTTAAAAGAAAATGTTTACACTGTTTAATCACTTTTAAGCCTACATTTTAATTAAAATTACTTTTGACCAACATAAAAAAACCAAAAAAAAACCGAGGTCGATGTTTTTTGCAAAAAATGTACTTAAAGGATGTGTGTGTGTGTGTGTGTGTGTGTGTGTGTGAAGTTTAAGAAAATCATCACACACAGAAATAGACAGAAGAAAATAAATTTCCTTTATTTGAACCAAGTTCTCAAAAACGTCATTTTCATTTTATTATTTTTTTAATCACTTACGTCACAGACACGTGCGAAAGACGAATTGACACAAACTTCTAATTGAGGTCTTATGATCCAATCTAGCTATCAGCAGGTTTCTTTTCTAATTAATTAAATTGTTCACTCGTGTGTGTGTGTATATATATATATATATATATATATATATATATATATATATATATATATATATATATATAACCGTATATATATATATATATATATATACACAAATCCACAAGGAAAAAGAAAAATGATTCCAAGGTCTTTCGTGTATTCAGAAGTACATCTCGTCAGGGAATGTACTTCTGAATGCACGAAAGGCCTTGGAATAATTTTTCTTTTTCCTTGTGGATTTGTATCATTTATTCATTTCACGTGTTTAATTGTGAAATTCATCCCATATATATATATATTAACGTAAAGAACGACGCTTGTAAGGAGAATAATCCGCGCAAGATGAGGAGGGAGAACGAAACAAATGAAAAAATGAGGTAACCACCCGGGAATCGAACTCGGGATCTTCCGATTGCCGGTCAGATATGATAACCATTACACCATGGGCCTCACTAGATCAAATGCCGTAATATGTGTGTGTGTGTGTATATTTACACAGTGTATATATATATATTAAAGTGTGTAAATGAGTAAAAACACATTTCTAAATGTATTACAATAATTAAACATGTGCTGAAGGTACTTGGCATGGCGTACTTACAGTACTCATAAGAAATGCATAGAAATATGAAACCTATGATTTTATTTCGGGGGCGGCTGAAGCCCCCGTAGCCCCCTCCCCCTGTCTACTGCCCTGTGTATATATATATATATATATATATTAGTACCCTCTCTCTCTCGTTTATACCCTAAGTCGGTATAGGTTACCAAACATCGTTATATGTGAGCCTTACAGAGTCAACAAAGTTACTGATTAAACAAAGCCACAAGATCCTATCTTGATTAGTTTAATTTCCTTCTTCCTTAGAATAGAAGATGTATTTACAGAGGGTTGACAAAAGTAAATAGACACCGTTGATTTGTTTTTTCTGGGATCGGGGGGGGGGGGGGGGTCAATAGTTTTTTATTTGATAATAGAAGTCAATAAATAATAACAGATTTACTGAATAAATATATTTAGAATCTTGTCGCTTTCCTCTTTCTTTTATGTAAAAGTGACACACATTCTTGCATTCCATTGATGAGCTTTGACATTTGTTTTTGAAGACAATCATCGTGGCGTCTCTTTAATTTTGTCAGCCCTCTTTATATGTGATACTGAATAGATAAAGAGGATATAGGTACTTATTGTAAATAAAACCGATTTATTTCAATGTTTGTACCCATAAAGTTCAAGTAACACTAAAATTAAATATAATTTCATAATGCAATATTATATATATATATATATATATATATATATATATATATATATATATATATGAATGAATGAATAAATACAAACGCGCCTGAAAGACTAAATCTATTTTTTAATCTCTATAAAGACGAATCCAAAGAAGGAAAAACGGTTCGGATATCCCTCAATAGTGGCCCGAGGGGAGAAGGACTATCCTGCCAATAACTTACTGCCCCTCTTTTTTGCAAATCATCTTAAGCTACAAATTTTTTGGGCTTATTTTTTATTTTTGTTCTTTCTTCCACATTTTTTTTTTTTTTTTTGGGTTGGAGTGGGAGGTAGGGGGGAGGGGAGGACGAGGGAAGAAATTGGAGGGGTGTATTCGGGGGGTAGGAAGGGGCCTGTCGGGGACTTTATTTTGGAATAAGATTTGAAGCGAGTCCTTTAAGCCGGCCCGAGGCTGAATGGAATGGGAAAGATGGGACGAGGGAAAAATATTTGGCAAGGGGAAAAATCGAGAAACTCGAGGGGATTTTGAGGGAGAAGGAACGAGTAAATTAAAATAAATCGTTTGGCGGTGTATGGAAACTCATTATTATTTAAGACTAATTGTAGTTAAGGTCTCGCGGGAGATTTAATTAAGGTCCTTCGACCTTTTATCTCATTTATTGCACGGTTTCAGTTATCTTTCTTAATTCTTTTGTTTGGGAATTCGTTTCTGTTTGTGTCAAATGGGATTGCGGCGGAAAAGTGACGTCGAAACACACACACACACACACACACACACACACACACACACCTATATACAATATTTATATATATACATACTGTATATACACCTGATTGAACGTCTTTGGCTTTGGAACCTTTAAGTTACATAACTCGGTGATGCTTATTTTCCTTTTGCTTTGTTTGTGCGTTTATATTTGTTGAACATTATATTAAAGTGCTCGAATTCGTGTTTATAAATATTGCTTAAATTACAATTTTATTTCACGATGAATATCATAATATAAATGAATATAATTTGACCTCGTTCGGTCATTCTTTCTTTTTACTGATGTAAACCAAACAGTGGGTAATGATAGAGATACGAATTGAAGTACACGTAATTAATCTTATTTTTTAATTCATCAGTACGAAACATTTAATAAATTTGGATCAAATGTAGAATTCGGACCCAGCCTTCTTTAGTTAGCTTTATAAGGCTAACTAAGGAAAATATCATGACCTAGCCTAACCAATCGTCAAGGGCGTACAGTTAACCTAACGATTGGTTAGGTTAGGTCGTGATATTTTCGTTAGTTAGCCTTATAAAGCTAACTAAAAAAGGCTGGGGTCCGAATTCTACATTTGATCCATAAATTTTCTTCGTGATTTATTTGCTTAAGCTTTTAAACTTTCATTACGCATTTGTCGTTTTACTTAGAGTAAATAGCTTTTTCGAGATATTCTCACAATTTAACGTTGAGTGACGTTGAGTCTGATTATTTATTATCGGGTTGGATGGATGATTTCCATCTTATGCGTGAAGTTGTTTCGGTCTGTCCCATTACGTGATTTTATTGTTGCGAGGATAAACCCAAAAAGACTTTAATCGTAAATTAGGAAAAGTGGTAAATGAAAAAATTTAATCTGTAAACCTTGACAATTAACGAATCTTTCTTTTCACTAGTCTGAAAAATGGTTAACTTTAGGAGAATTTTGAGAGATTTGATAACGTTTGATAAATTATCATAAATCGTTCAGTGGTAAATTCAGTATTGAAGCTTCTTTTGTTTTACTTTCTTCTCTCTCTTCGTTTTGAAAATAAACCACGTTTAATGTTGATGTGTATTTTTCAAAACTTGTCGGTACATAAAAAATGTTTTAAATTACTTCGTATGAACTGGTAAATTTGTGTGTGTGTGTGTGTGTGTATATATATATATATAATAAAGTAACATGAGAAATTTAGTTCATTAAAATTAACTGTAATGTTTATCAATGTAAAATAAATAATTATTGCAATTTTCATTTCTTTCCCGCACGAAAATTCTTTAATGTCTGCATTCATTTTGTACGTTTATTTATGATAAAAATAATAATAATTGATTTTAACTTTTGATTTTGAATATTACGCTGTTAGGTCATATATGTATATATATATTTGTGTATGCGTGTGTGTGCGTTAGGTCATATTTGTATATATATTTGTGTATGCGTGTGTGTGTGTGCGCGCGCGCGCGTTTTATTTCGCTGGTGTGTCTACATTTTTTGTTTTTTTTTTTTTTGTTTTTTCAAGGGAAAACCACAGTTTAGTCTGATATCATTTTCGGATGAAATGATATAGTCGTACATCGTGGTTGGGTCTAATTGTGGGTTTTTATTTTTTTTTGCGCTCTATTTTTAGTGTATAATGATAATTTCTTTGCAATTTAGGTGAACATTTTGTGTATTGGTCTTCGCATTCTTGTGGAATTGTTTGCGAAATTAATTTCGTCCTTTTATTTGCAATCGTGTCAGTACCGTTTTGTTCGTAATTCTTTTTTGTTTTGTTTAATTGATGGATCTCACCATAACTTGCATTCGTAGTCATTGTTTGTTGTTGTTGTTTAATTTTGGTTACTGGGTTTATTGTCATGAATCGTCCGTGAACTTCGAAATAACGCAGTTGAAATTGGTAAGTTGCTCCGGGCATTCTCGGTTTCATCCTGAGAGAGCCAAAGTACAGGTCCACGACGAATCCACATATAACAAACAGGAAACAGTTTCACAAACCCCTCGTGAGAGACGTAAGAGTTTTAATACTAATGATGAGAACTGTTCGTGATTGAATGTAAATTGGTGATTAGTTAAAACGTCAAATACTTCTTCCCCTCCCCCTTCTCCACTCATTTGCGGTTTTTTTTTTTTATGTTGTTGTTGTTCTTTATTGGTTTTATTTCGGTAATGTTTGGTATTGGGTTCAATCTGGTATAGGTAGTTGAAACATGGATCTACTTCGGTTGGTGATGAAGTGAATTTTGGTTGATTAACTTCATATTGGTATTTTATGGTCTTTGTTTTGGTTATTTCCCCCTCGGTTACAGACTCGTTTTGTGGTGGTTGGAAGGAGTTGCCTTTCGTTTTGGAAATCAAGGAGGCGTCTGGTTGTCATGCTCCGTCGGTTATCGGTTTAGTGGTCGTAGACGTATGGGCTACAGATCATCACAGTTTTGGTTTGAGCATTGTTTATGCAACAGTGTTGTTGTGCGTGTTTATTTTTGGGGGGGGGGGCGGTGGAGAGTTGAAAATGGTTTCTCAAGTTTTGGTGAGCCTTATTTCTTTTCTTTCTTTCATTGGTGGCTTTGAGATATCGGGAATTTTACTGTGTTTTATTTGTGGAATGTAAGCAGCTATAGTACTTAACTCTTTCCGGCACACACGCAGTAACTTTTTTAATGTTTTCTTTCATGCGATAATCTTGTTACAATTTAACGGAAAGAAAGGAGTATGTATTATATGTAGTGGTTTTAGGATGAACTTAGGACTGAAAAGGTGGGTTAATTCTTCACCCATATGCCTAAAAGAGTTAAGGGATGGTAGTTCATGGAATTGTGGTTATGATCACCATTATTTTATGGTGGTGGTTCTGGAAGTTTGGTGGTTTGTTCTAAATTTTATTTTTATTTTTCTTACAGTTGAGGTTGGCTAAAATCTCTGAAGATTTATTCCGATATTTTTTTTTATTAATGCATTAACTGTCGCACTATCATATATAGATAGACAGATAGATAGATAGATAGATAGGCAGATAGATATGTGTTAATATACGTCACTCTCTGTTTACCTTTATTATGCCTTATACAGTATATGTAGCAAGGAATAATAAAATTATTATTATTATTATTATTATTATTATTATTCTTTTCCAGCAGTTTGATTATGAAAGATTGTGCTTTCCAGCAATGGGTTAAGAGGAAAAATAGTTTTTTCCTGTATGTTGCTTCCTCTATCTCGTTGATGAGAACAGCGGTAAAACCGTTTCTGTCTCTCAGTTTGTTCTTGCTGTCACTTTCATGAGTACCGAGTCCCTCTTGCGGTTATCGAGGAACTTTCCAGCTCTTTAAAAACGAAAATCATAATGATAAACTGTAAAATTTGTAAACTTGAAATGGGTAAGGATTTTTCCATTTTTATTTTGTTAATTTTCCATTTTCTTTATAACTTGCAATTTCTTTAACTTTGTACTTTTTACCTGCCTTTTCCTTTTACTTTCGGTTATTTTATTTTTCCTGTTATTTTATGCGTTTAAAGTTGTATTGACAATAACATAAATTCGACTTTCAGTTCTCATTTCATTTTCATCCTTTTTCAATGTTCAGATTTTTAAACTTTCAATCGTATTTTAACTTCCATTTTTACCATAAATTCTTTTCAATTCGGTTTTTACTTTCCAACTTTTATTTTTCGTTTTACTTTCAATTTCTAATTTACAAGTTTTTTTTTAACTAGGAAATTCTTATTTTGTGATTTTCTTTAACTCGCAAATTCTATTTTATCTACTCGCATTTTCTTTTATCTTTATTCTTATTATTTTTTTAGATTGGTTTGGTTTGAACTACGCATCGTTTAATGTCACAGCGGCTTAATTTCACATTGGTTTAACTCTCAGTCGTGTTGATGCCATATTTGAAGCCACATTTTAATCTCGCATTTTTTAATTTTTTTTTTGCTTATTCGCTTTTCAGTATTAGCTTTTCACCTTTTTAGTTTGAGCTGTGCATGGCAAATTTCATTCATTAGAATTTTAAAATTTTATTTTATGAATTATATTGTAATTTTTTTATATGTTTTGGCCTTTAACTAAACACGGAAGGGAATTTTTTTCCAAAAACAAACTTCGCAATTATAGATCAATATTTTTTGTATTAACATTATATTATTGTTTGGGATGAGAACTCGTCTTCGGCAAATTGACAGTTCGCGTAAAAAATTTTCTTCTAAAATTTAAAACGTTAAATATAAAGAAGTATAATCTAAATCACGTTAATTAAAACGTTTCGTAATTTATTCGGTTTATTGTCATGTAACGAGAATTTGTGTAGTAAAAAGTACTTTAAAATTTACTTCAGCCAAACCCCTTCAGTGATTAATTCATTTTCTTTTTTTATAACAAGTATTAAATCTTGAAGGTTTTTTCTTTTTATAAACTTGTAAGTTTACCATCAATGTCTCCCCATCCTTCTCTTTTTTTTTTTTATGCAAGGAGGAGCGGACAAGGGCAAATGCCCACAAAAGCGTTCCTCCCATAGAAGAAGAAGATAGCCAAAATCAAGGTCCGGGGTTTTCGAGATGTCTTGACACTCTGCGTTTGAAAGATGGGAGGTCATAGACAGGAGGAAAGATGGGGTGAGGAAGATTGTTCCAGAGTTGACCGGTATTAGACACTTGGACAGAAAAGGAATGAGAAAGTGTAGAAAATCTGGTACTGCGTGCTCTCCTTAAAGGAGGAGGCATGCAGTTAGAGAGTTCAGAAGAGCAATGTCCGTTATGATAGCGATACTAAGGAGAGAGAGACTGAAGACAATCAGTAAGAGGCGGGGAATTGATGAGACGAAGCCTCTGATTCCACCCGGTCAAGTACGGCTGTGTGGGTTGAACCACCCACCACACATGAGAAGCATACTCCATACAGGGGCGAACAAGACCCCTGTACAGACAGCAACTGAGTGGGGGTGAAGAAACCGCGGAGGCGGTACAGCACACCTAACCTCTTAGAAGCTGTTTTAGAGTGAGAGTATATGTGATCTTTCCAGGAAAGATCACGAGAAAAGGAAAGGCCAAGAATGTTAAAAGAAGAAGAATGATTGAGTTGTGTGTTGTTGAAGGTAAGAGGATAGTCGTGTGGAAGATTATGACGAGTAGACAGATGGAGGAACTGAGTTTTTGAGGCATTGAAAGCCACAAGGTTTTCTCTTCCCCAATCAGAGATAGAAAGATCAGAGGTCAGGTGTCCCATAGCCGTCCTACGCGAATCATGAAGCGATTGCTGTGAGGGACGCTTTGGGAAGCGGGTGGAGAAGTGAAGAGTGGAATCATCGGCACAGGAGTGAATAGGACAGGAAGTGCGAATTAAACAATCATTAATAAATAAAAGGAAAAGAATGGGCGACAGGACAGAACCCTGAGAACAACACTGTTAATAGCTTTAGGGAAGAACAGTGGCCATCTATAACTGTAACTATAGATCGGTCAGAAAGGAAATCAGAGACGAAAGTACAGAAAGAAGGATAGAAACCGAAGGAGGGCAGTTTCAAAATTAAAGATTTGTGCCAGACTTTATCAAAAGCTTTTAATATGTCGAGCGCAATAGCAAAAGTTTCACGGAAATCTCGAAAGGAGGATGACCAAGAGTCAGAGAGATATGCAAGAAGATCGAAAGTAGAGCGTCCATTGCGGAATCCATACTAACGATCTGAAAGAAGATTGTGAGAAGAAAAGTGCTTAAGAATCTTCCTATTAAGGAGATTCAGAAACTTTGGAAAGGCAAGAAATCAAAGCAATTGGACGATAGTTAGAGAGTTGAGAGCGGTCACCCTTCTTTGGGACAGGCTGAATGAAAGCGAGATTCCAGCAGGAAGGAAAAGTACCAGATGAGAGACAAAGACGAAAGAGTTTGCCTAGGCAGGGTGTCAGCACAGAAACACAGTTCTTAAGAACAACAGGAGGAACACCATCAGGACCATACGCCTTCCTACAGTTGAGCCCAGAGAGGGCAGGAAAAACATCTTTAGAAGAGATTCTAATTTCTGACATAATAAAGTCAGAGGAGGGAGGAGATGGATGAACAGCACCGGAATCGTCCAGGGTTGAATTGTAAGCGAAAGTTTGAGCGAAGAGTTCAGCTTTGTCAGGAGAAGAGAGGGCAACTTTGCCGTCGGAATGGAAAAGAGGAGGGAAAGAAGAGGAAGTAAAGTTGTTGAAGAGGTTCTTAGCTAGATGCCAGAAAGAGCGAGAATAATTAGAATTGGATAGATTTTCACATTTTTGTCTGATGAAGGAATTTTTGGCGAGTCGAAGAACAGATTTTGCACGACTCCTGGCAGAAATACGAGGGTAATTCAATAACTATCCGCACTTTTTATTTTCACATCAGATAGATTATAAACACCACTTCTCAACATAGTCTTCCTGTTTCTCAATACACTTAGTCCAGCGATCTACGAGCTTCCTAATGCCATCACAAAAGAATGTTTTTGGCTGTGTGCGTAGCCAGTCATGCACCGCCTCCTTCGGGTCATCATCGCCTTGGAATCGCTGACCTCTCATGTCAGAATACGATGCACTTGTTACTGTAGTTCCACCCTCTAGATAATGTTCAAGGTTATTATTATCATTATTCGTATTCTTACATGCTTCGGAATGAGTTAAAGCAAGCAATTCGCACAAAACGGAGAGGGAGATTGTCGGAAGGTGTTATTCTGTTACACGACAATGCGCGTCCTCATACCGCTGCACAGACTAGAAAATGCCTTCAAGAACTTAAATTTGAAGTTCTCGACCATCCAGCCTACAGTCCAGACGTGGCACCTTCGGATTTTTACCTGTTTAGACCACTAAAAGACGCTTTGAGAGGTCAGCGATTCCAAGGCGATGATGACCTGAAGGAGGCGGTGCATGACTGGCTACGCACACAGCCAAAAACATTCTTTTGTGATGGCATTAGAAAGCTTGTAGATTGCTGGACTAAGTGTATTGAGAAACAGGGAGACTATGTTGAGAAGTGATGTGTTTATAATATATCAGATGTGAAAATAAAATTGTGAAAATAAAAAGTGCGGATACTTATTGAATTACCTCGTATAAGCAGAGTGAGAGTCAGGAGTTGGATGGTGATGGTACCTTCTGAAAGCCTCCTCTCTCTTGCGGATAGCATTAGAACAAATAAAGTTAAACCAAGGTTTTTTGCATTAGTAGTAGGAATAGAATATGGAATGTACGCCTCCATACCAGAGAGAATCACCTCTGTGATGCACTGAGCACACCCAGAATGGCCCCGGCCACGGAAACGGTAATTATTTCATGGGAAATCACAGAAGTACTGCCTAAGGGCCTCCCAATCAGCGGCGCCAAAGTGCCAAAGGCAGCTCTTCTTGGAAGGATCCAAAAGCCGGAATGGAGCGATAGGACAGGAAACAGATATAAGATTGTGGTTGGAGAAGCCCACTGGAGAAAAAAGTTGCACAGAGTAAGAAGAAGGATGAGAGGTAAGAAATAAATCCAGAATGTTGGGCCTATATCCAAGGCGATCGGGGATACAAGTAGGGTGCTGTACAATCTGCTCTAGGTCATTTAGGATAGAAAAGTTGTAAGCTAGTTTACCAGGGATGTCAGTGAAATGGGAGGAAAGCCAAAAGGTGGTGGTGAACATTGAAATTTCTAAAATTAAGATTTCAGCAAAGGGAGAGCGGAAAAGAATGTATTCCATTTTGGAAGTGAGGTAGTCGAAGAATTTTGGATAGTCAGTAGAATTAGGAGGAAGGTAAACAGCGCAGATGTATTTAGTTTGAGATTGGCATGTAAGCCGTAGCCAGAGGGTATAGAATTCGGAAGATTCGAGTTCGGGAATATGAGAACAAGTTAGGTCATTGCGTACATATATGCAACATCCACATTTAGAGTGAAATTGAGTATTGAGAAAATCAGAGGGTACAGAAAAGGGGTTGCTGTCAGTCGATTCATTATTATCCTTGGTAACATATTATTGATATTAATGCTTATAATTATAAACTGTTATGTGTTCATTTAAATAATTTTATTTCGGTTTCAACATTTGCATTTTTGTGTAATCGAACCACGATCATTACATGTAAACTGTGTGTATGATAGTGTTCGGGACATCTCTTTAAAATTGGAGGATTCTTAATATGCAGCAAAATTTTGAAATTTTTTAATCCGAAGGAAAATTTTAATTAATTATTATATCTATTATGCTCTTAGTTTTGAATGCGTACCTTGAATGTGTACCTTGAAGGGGGAAGCTGTGAGCGCCCGATAGGTTGAACAGAAAGAAATCCATTTAAATTAAATGGATAAGAAATATTAAAAATATAAAACGTGAATAAAAATTACGTCAATTCTGAATGCCTTTACATTTCCTCTTTCCACATGACCAGGGCCGGATCAAGCTTTTGCAGGGCCCTGGGGCACTTAACTTGTGGGAGGCCCATCATATGGTGTCCATCTCAAATTTTAAATGTTTATTCCCCCAGACCCCTACTTATAAGGGCAAAGTGGGTACACTGAATATATATATATATACAGGGTGTCCCATAAGTCCGGCATCATAGGAAAAATAATAATAAAAGGCAAAACAAAAGCTTTTATTTACAGAACGTGCTCAAAGGCAGAATGTGTAGTGTTCCCAAATTAAAAGCACGACAAGGGACCTCCTCAACCCTGAAGGAAAATAGCTTGGTTGTCAGGGGGCCAAGACTTTTCAACCAGCTTCCTAAGGACCTCAGAAACGTAACGGGGGTCAAAGTTGAAGTCTTCAAGAAAAGACTGGATGCCTGGCTCAGGACAGTACCAGATGAGCCGGGCGTGCCTGGCTATGTACGGTGGAGAGCGCAAGAAAGTAACTCGCTCCTCCACCAGGCCAGACCTAGAGGCGGGGCCACCAGCTTGACCGTGTGAAGAGACCAACACACGAAACAACATAAGGTTCATAAGGTTCAATATGTCCACCATTGTTTTCAATACACAAATTCAGACGTGATACCCAGTCAGCAAGCACACGGTGAATGATGTCAGGAGTAATGGTGTTACATGCCCCAATAATGCGCTGCCGCAAATGTTCAACACTCCTAATTTTCTCTGCGTATACCAGCGCTTTCAAGTGGCCCCAGAGATAAAAATCTAGTGGCGTGAGATCCGGGCTTCTAGCTAGCCATTCCACAGGCCCTCGACGTCCTATCCAATGACCAGGGAATTGTTGGTACAGGTATTCCCTTGGGTGCTGTAATGTGCAGGAGCGCCGTCTTGCTGGAACCATGTTGGGAAATTTCCTTCTTCGTTCAAGACACTGGGAAATGCTTCTTCCTTGAGCATACGTAGGTAGGTGCCTCCAGTGACATGTTCATCGAAAAAGAGGGGGCCTATGATGCGATCCTTCCAAATGCCACACCATACCATCACCCGAGATGCACCTTGTTCCTTTGAAGAGGTATACCAGTGAGGGTTGTTTTGAGACCAGTAGCGGGTGTTCTGTCGATTTACCTCACCATTTCCATAAAAAACAGCCTCGTCACTGAACAGAATGGTGGACGGGAAATTGGCATCCCTAGCATAAGAATTCTGGTTTGTAGAAATAGAAAAATATGAATTTCTCCTATAATGCCGGACTTATGGGACACCCTGTATATATATATATATACTATATATATATATATATATATATATATATATATATATATATATATATATATATATATATAGCGGATCGACAAGAAATAGACCAGCAAATAGACAGAAATCTTTTGCTTCCACGCTATCATCAAAGAACTTGGAAAACACACGTGGGCAAGAGTCAAACAATAGAGAGTGTTTCTTCCCAAAGGGCGCGAACGCAAACCTTTATCAACTAAAGGACGCGCGGACAAAGCGTCTTAAGATTTGGTGCGAAGTCCTACGTCACAGGAACTACGTATAAAAGCGAGCACCCACTCTCACTCCTCCTCACTTCGTTAGCGCTTCCATTTCGTTAGACTACTCTGTACGATATCATCTCTTCAACCGCCTTCCGGCTCCGGCCGAAGGCGAGGCCTGCTCTTTCTTCAAGGCATACAATTTATCATCAAGTAAGATCTACAGACCGCCTGCAGAAGCAATCCTTCGAGGCCCAACCGGAATCGCTTCGGGCCTGCGGTTTGCCGGGTCGGCCTTCAAGTTTCTCCACATTCCTCGAGATATATTCAGCACCACAGGCCTACGCCTGCAAGATCATAAGGCCAGCCTGCACCTCGAGAAGTAACATCACCTCAGGCTTCCGACGAAGCGTACATCCATCATCTCAAGAGGCTTAACGGACAACGACAACTCGAATCTGCGTTAATAGGTTCGTCTTCAACCCGTCTTCAACAAGGTTACATCGTCCTAAGATAAGTACCTCCTATTCTAAGTACTCTTGTGAAGCATACATTAGCCTACCGCCGAACGGTAGGCTATACTCCCAAAGTGTGTAATCAAGCGTTCCAACTGACTCTCGTGAAAGAACGCAGTAGGCCTGTCATCCAATTCAAGTGTCATTTCAATACCGTAATTCCGCGTATCATCCGTCATTATGTTCAATTCATATATTTATGTGTTAACTAAATATTCTCTTGACGTAATCACTTAACATCACATAATGACCTTATATATAAATGATATTTGTGTATTTGTCAAGCATTTCAATCCATTATTATTAGGCCGCATCAATTATTCCTTGTGCATCCATGCAATCATTTAGCCTACTTAATCAGTGTCATGTTTTCCATTCAATGTACCAAACGCACGTGCATTCTTTATATCATTTACTAAACCCATTCAATGTTCCATGTCGCATGCCATTTACATACCATCAACGTTTACATTACTTATTACGTGTTAATTAAGCTATTAACATTTCATCTTATTAGCTAAGTCTATGTCACAAGCATAACGTAAAACTACCAATTAATTACTGTCAATTCTTTGTTATATCACAGTGAATAAATAACGGCTTTATTTTCATAATAAAATACAAAAAAACATAAGGTGTCTTTTATAACCTTAATATTAATTTGCTTGGGTGTAAACCAAGCTGGTGACCTCGCTACCATTTCGGTCACTTCCAATAGTATGGTGGGCCTAATCAAATAACCACTTAATCCAATCGGTGATACTGTATGACATCATAAATTATTAACCCAGCCTTTCATTAATAAGCAATCAGTCACTGCATCAATTAATCATTGCATACAATTAAATCATTATCACCTTAAACGGCTAAAACTAGGTCCACTATATATATATATATATATATATATATATATATATATATACATATACAGTATATACAGGGTGGGCCGTAAGTTTCCATACATAGGAAAAATTAAACGTTTGTTTTTATGTTTCAGATACCCTAAGAATATGCGTTTGACGTAAGATCTTGTTTACTGATGAAGCAAATTTTTACGTCAATGGAGAGGTTAATCGGCAAAACATACGTTATTGGAGTAATGCTAACCCTAACTGGCTGAGTCCGACGAAGATGCAAGGTGCCGGTAAAGTGATGGTGTGGGCCGGGATATGGGGTGACAGAATTATTGGACCAATTTTTGTCAGTGGAAATCTTAATGCCGAAAGGTATCTTAACATGTTGCAAGAAGAGATTTTCCCATCCCTGCTAAACGAGGAAGGTAACTTCCCAGTTTACTTCCAGCAAGATGGAGCTCCACCTCATTATGGTCTTCACGTGCGTCGGTATTTGGATCAGCAGCAGTTTCCGGATGCTTGGATTGGTCGGCGTGGTCCTGTGGAGTGGCCTCCCAGATCCCCAGATCTCACCCCCCTTGATTTCTATCTTTGGGGGCACTTGAAGGCCATGGTGTATCAGGAAAAGATACGAGACATAAATCATCTAAAGGAACGTATCACCAACGCCATTACAAGCATAACGTCAACTGTGCTAATGCGTGTTCATCAACAGTGGGGAACACGTATTGAAGTGTTTTCAAAACAATGGCAACCATGTAGAGCATATTATATAAATAAAAATGGTTGTCCATAAAAAAATGTTTATTTTTCCTATGTATGGAAACTTACGGCCCACCCTGTACATATATATATATATTATATATATATATATATATATATATATATATATATATATATACAGGGTGTCCGAGAATTATCTGTACAACTTTTGGCTGTTATTAAAAGTCAACCATGAAGTGTAGAAATTCCAGTGTTGTTCCATTTTACAGAGAATCTCATTAAGTTTTTTCTGATACCAAGTTTTGACAAGTTTTTTAGAAATTCCAGTGTGTCCGAACATTATCTGTACAATTTCATCTTTTAATAAAATTCTTGATAACACACGTAAAATTCTTAAACAAGATTATTTAGAATCTGTATTGTCAAAAGTTTCTTTTATTAAAGTAACGTTGTTACAAACATTCGATATGTGCACCATCAGTGATTCGCAAAACATCCAATCGATAATCCAAATGTTGCCATGTACGCTGCAGCATATCCACAACAATTCCCTCAATAGCAGCTGTGATTCTTGCTTTTAAATCATCAATGTCTGTGTGTATGCACCTGATGGTGCACATATCGAATGTTTGTAACAACGTTACTTTAATAAAAGAAACTTTTGAAAATACAGATTCTAAATAATCTTGTTTAAGAATTTTACGTGTGTTATCAAGAATTTTATTAAAAGATGAAATTGTACAGATAATGTTCGGACACACTGGAATTTCTAAAAAACTTGTCAAAACTTGGTATCAGAAAAAACTTAATGAGATTCTCTGTAAAATGGGACAACACTGGAATTTCTACACTTCATGGTTGACTTTTAATAACAGCCAAAAGTTGTACAGATAATTCTCGGACACCCTGTATAATGTATATATATATATATATATATATATATATATATATATATATATATACATATATACACAGGGTGTCCCAGGAGGAAATGTCAAGAATGCACCATTTGACTCTTTGGGTATTTCTAAGTAGAAAGTATTATATCGATATGGATCTGATTCCCAACCGTTACCGAGATACAGGCCTCTACATTTGGGTAATTAAAACATAATAAAAAGGCGATCTTAGATACTATTTAATGACACTTGTGGTTTACAAAAAGTACAAACATGCAATACACTATTGCACTTATTGCAGAATGGTTTCAAAGTGACCCCCTCCTCCTTCAATGCACGCGGCGAGCCTCCGATCCATCCATCGAGTCTTGCCAAGGAAAACACGGAAGTTCATTTCTGAGGTTTATGAACGCATCCTGTATACGTGCAACCAACTGCTCCCTAGTTTCGGGCTTACCCCGCTGATAAACGTTACTCTTCAAGAACCCCCAGACAAAAAAATAATGTAAATAAATAATGTGAGGATCTGCACAGTTGCCAATGTATCATTAAATGTCATTGAATATTATCTAAGATCGGCTTTTTATTATGTTTTAGTTACCCAAATGTAGAGGCCTGTATCTCGGTAACGGTTGGGAATCAGGCACATGTCGATATAATACTTTCTACTTAGGAATACCCAGAGTGTCAAGTGGTGCATTCTTGACATTTCCTCCTGGGACACCACACACATATATATATATATATATATATATATATATATATATATATATACTATATATATATATATATATACATATATACTATATACTCTATAATATATATATATATATATATATATATATATATATATATATATATATATAAGGTAAGGTTGGGTAAGATTGACAATCTTTGCAATTTCATCTTTATTTTTATCAAAATGCAATAATCTCAGCATATTTTGATTTTATTTTGATCTATAATAATTTAGTTAATTAATCATAGTCATCCCTGCATAAAAAATCTTTAAGAAGTAAGCCATTCATAATTTTTTAAAAAGTGACAAAATGTCAATGTTACCCCACGGGTGGGGTAACATTGACGGTACATTGTTTCCCCATTATATGCCACAATTCCCCTTTTCAGGGGTAACATTGACACCCAACTAGGTTTTTAAGAAATAGTAACGAACAGTAAGCATAGTCTATTGAATAATCTAGAGGTATAAGTTATGCTTATTCAAAGTCTGGGAGATCAAAGAGTCCTCTATTGCTGACTGGAATAGGATCACCGAGTTTCTTCAGGATATCAGATTCAGGGTAGTCCAGTCGGTCCACTTTTGTAGGCCATTTCCAGTGACATCCACTACGGATCATCACACTGACAGTTGCACAACTCTGAATGAGATGAATCTTTTCAATGACTCCAGGGAATCTCTCATCATCATAGTCAACCTTCACATAGTTACCAATTTTGAGATCTCTGACTTTCACAAATGTCTCTTCTTGATCATCACATGATAAATTCACATCTTCATTTTCTTGGTCATTTTCAGAGTCAGACCTTTGAGCCTTTTTGTTTCGTCGTTTTCCTTTTTGCTTCCCATCTTTTTTATTTTCCTGAATCCTGGCTCTTGCTTCATTCTCAGCAAACAAATTTCAATATATATTGCCTAAACAGAGCTATATAAATGTCAAACCTTTGCCCAAACATAGTATTCATGCATATGGGGTAACTTTGACATTTTGTCAATGTTACCCCATAAATAAATATTGTGAATATTTTCTACATGGGCTTTATTTTATTAAATTTTTAATTTTACATTTTAACTAATAGTCTTACCCAATATATATAACTGATTTATGCAGTTAAGAGTAATGTCCTTACCAAAGTTTTCTAAATTCAAAAAATTGCCACAATAGTTCTCAATAAAAACAAAGAACTAAAATAAATATAATATTTCACTACTATAGTTTTAAAGCAGGTTTAAAATATATAATAATGATAGACATTTTTCCTTAATTTGTTTCTATGCCAATAATGTTTTTATAAAAGGTGTCAGTAAAGTGTAATAATCATATGTCAATGTTACCCCACTGTCAATGTTACCCCGTGTTACCTTATATGTTAACCCCTCCGTCTATGGCCTTGGTCGGTTCGAAATTGACGGGGGTTCTGGTTCAGTGGCAGCAACGAATTTGTTACTCTGGAGTAGCTGGTACCGTATAGGGAATAGTAGTAGTTTCTTCTCTACTACTCTCAGATTTCTTCTTGTAGTGGATCGGAGGATTCTGTGGAGCTTACTAAATTCTTTGAAGGTTCCCCGATTCTTCTTGTAACGTATTGGGAAATTATTTTTCTGTATTTAAGACAAAGTTCTCTGAAGAGAGCAAGGCTCGAAGAAGACAAAGATTTTTTTCCTTACTGTAGTTTTACTGCCAAAATGCTACAAATAATGCTCAGACTCTAAGTTAGATCAGCCAATTCAGAATGAACAATGTAGAAATGTTATGAGTTTATCTACTGAAATTTTTAATGACATCATTATTATTTGATGTTGATCTGTTTTTGTTTTTTATTCTCAATAGGCTGATTTACTTTGCAAAATATTTAAAGACAAAACAAATATTTTAGCTGAAGCAAGGTCTAGACTGCTAAGCAAGAGGAAGCCATATTTTTATTTTAAATTGCATATTGACAGATCTGATGTTGTCATGAGCTGCCGAGTTAACTAAAAATGGAAATTGAAATATGCCTTCCCATCACGAATTACAAACAAACATGCACATGAGCAAAAAGTAAGTGTTTAAGACTCAAAATTATACGTTAAGCAGGACATGACTTCATCTTTTACAACGAAGAGAGAATGTATACAGGGAATGAACAAGATGACATTATTAAGGTAAATCTAAAAAAAAAATGATTGAGTAGTTTAAAAAGAAATAATTCGCCAATTTACAAAATAGAAAGCAAATGCGATTTTGAACCTTATATGCCAAAGTGAATATATGAATATAAATATACATAAGAATATAATGATTATATAAATATACGAAGTATACGAATGAACATAAGAATTATATGAATGTAGGAATTATTCATTGTTCATTTTTACACACACACACACACACACACCACACACACACAAATATGTATGAAAATTATTTCACGAAAGTAACACGTGAAAAATATTTATGATGAATAAAACCACGAAGGAAAGGAAACAGAATGGTGCTCAAGCGCTTTCGTCTGACGACATCCTCAGGAACACTGAAGTACATAAAGAGTTACAGCCTATATATAGGTTACAAATTTGTAAGGAAAAACTATCGATTTTTAGCACACGATCAAATGAATTGTTTCCAACCAATGTTGTTAAAAAAAAATACAAATTTATACTGGAAATCTGCCCGGGTTTTAGCACTGCCCTTCTTGTATATAAAAATAAATTGAAAAATAAACGTTATTAGAGTAGCATACAAGTTTACCAAAGATTTAGCGTTCTACCCTTCTTATCTAAATCTGTTCTGAAGGAATTCAAAACAACAGGATCGAGTTGAAAAAGACCTTTGCTTATGTTGAAGTTATTTGTAAGTTGGATAATGGCAGACTCAAGAATATTTCTATTAACAATGTTGCTAGAGTGATCTGTGTTATCCATCTGCGTTTATGGAATCTTGTCTCAACAAGGCAAAACGAACTTTCTATCGTGTCAATAATAACACTCGTACTTTGTCAAAAAATATTTTAGTACTTCCATTTTTCCCGGGCTTTTTAGGCATTGCTAATGTACTTAAACTTTTGGATATTAATGTAGTATTTTCATATAACAATATTGTGAAAAATATCATAGTAAAAAATAGCCCTACCAATAATTCAGGCATTATCTATAAAATTAGTTGTAAACAGTGGTGGGCGCCGTTAACCAAAAAGTTAACTTCGATAACGATAATCCGTTAACCCCAATTTTTAACTCCGATAACGATAATCCGATAATTTTACTACAAAGTTAACGGAAGTTAACGATAATCCGTTAACGATAACTATTTCTTTACTAACATTTAAAAAAATCAAGGAAAAAAGCTTTAAAACCCATAGAAAATGTTTGTTTATGCAAAATCCAACAATAAATAGGTATTTAACTATTTTTATCAAGTTTTGCAACTTTTTGCTTAATAACTTTTTTTTTATTTTTAAAAAAATGTACTGATTACATGTTTTGAAACCCTTGTAACCACTAACCATTAACTAAATTTTAATTTACCAGAGAATTATTATGGCGGGAACTGAAAGGTAAAATTAAATTTTAGGCACATTTATTAAAGACTATGACACAATGTGCTGCTGGTTGCCCTTCAGAAAGACCAACTTCTCAAAGTTAGGCCCAACTGCCAGTCTTGACCTCTTGGGCCTCAGGATGTCCTTGCCGAGAGAGAAGAGCCGTTCCACTGCGGCAGAGGACGGAATTGGCAGACTAAAGTTATGGCGGTTTGAATTCATTCGCGGAGCGGTGATCTTCCGTGAATGACTCCTCGCAGTTAACGTGTTAACGGACTTTAACGGACTAAATATCGAGTTATCGGAAGTTAACTGGTCCGCTAACGATAAATGGAAATTAACTTCCGTTAATAGTCCGTTAAAAAAAGTTAACTTCGTTAATTAACTGTTATCGGATTAACGCTTTAGTGCCCAACACTGGTTGTAAACAATGTGATTCCTTTTACATAGGTCAGACGGGAAAGGATTTGCACACACGCATAAAACAGCATCAATATTCCGTTAGAACAGGACAGTCGTCCAGTGCCCTTTTTGTCCATTTGTCAGAGTTATCCCACTGTTTTGATTGGAATAATGATTCAGTTTTATTTTACTCTAGCAACATTGTTAATAGAAATATTCTTGAGTCTGCCATTATCCAACTTACAAATAACTTCAACATAAGCAAAGGTCTTTTTCAACTCGATCCTGTTGTTTTGAATTCCTTCAGAACAGATTTAGATAAGAAGGGTAGAACGCTAAATCTTTGGTAAACTTGTATGTTACTCTAATAACTTTTATTTTTCAATTTATTTTTATATACAAGAAGGGCAGAGTGCTAAAACCCGGGCAGATTTCCAGTATAAATTTGTATTATTTTTTTATAACATTGGTTGGAAACAATTCATTTGATCTTGTGCTAAAAATTGATAGTTTTTCCTTATAAATTTGTATGCTCCTCCCATAACTTTTTAATTTTAATTTTATTTCTCCGTTTATTGTGTGTGTTATATATATATATATATATATATATATATATATGATACACACAGACAGTGCATGGAACAAGGAACTCTTCTGGGATAATTAAATCCACTATAGTCCGAATAAGTAATGGTAAATGACAAATACCATAGTTTTTCTTTTTCATGATGCTAGCCCGACGTGGGCAACGGGTCACTCGCAAAGAGGTCCCATAAATATAGCTTCCCTCACCAGCTATCTGCAAAGCAGACAGGATCCAGCTTTGGGACATGGATCTAGGGTTTAAAGCACCTAGCCATGCTACATTTAGAACCTCAATGTAAGCAAAAGACTCGCTGCCTTCACGTCAGATTGAATGCATCAAAGAAAAAGAAAAAGGGGTAACTATTATATTTTTAGCCAAAAACCAAAACTTAAACCTGAACTGGCAGAATTGAGCGTCCACTTTTCAAGGCACATAACATGTCCGTTTCAAGATGGGAATGAACTCAGAATGGTCCCCTGAGTTTTTTATGATACACACAGACAGTGCATGGAACAAGGAACTCTTCTGGGATAATTAAATCCACTATAGTCCGAATAAGTAATGGTAAATGACAAATACCATAGTTATGTGCCTTGAAAAGTGGACGCTCAATTCTGCCAGTTGAGGTTTAAGTTTTGGTTTTTGGCTAAAAATATAATAGTTACCCCTTTTTCTTTTTCTTTGATGCATTCAATCTGACGTGAAGGCAGCGAGTCTTTTGCTTATATTGAGGTTCTAAATGTAGCATGGCTAGGTGCTTTAAACCCTAGATCCATGTCCCAAAGCTGGATCCTGTCTGCTTTGCAGATAGCTGGTGAGGGAAGCTATATTTATGGGACCTCTTTGCGAGTGACCCGTTGCCCACGTCGGGCTAGCATCATGAAAAAGAAAAACTATGGTATTTGTCATTTACCATTACTTATTCGGACTATAGTGGATTTAATTATCCCAGAAGAGTTCCTTGTTCCATGCACTGTCTGTGTGTATCATAAAAAACTCAGGGGACCATTCTGAGTTCATTCCCATATATATATATATATATATATATATATATATATATATATATATATATATATATAAATATATATATTATTTTTTTTTCTGTAACCTATATATAGGCTGTAACTCTTTATGTACTTCAGTGTTCCTAAAGATGTCATTAGACGAAGCGCTTGAGCACCATTTTGTTTCCTTTCCTTCGTGGTTTTATTCATCATATATATGTTATATATATATATATTCACTTGGTAAATTAGGAAAAAAATCATAACAGTTGTGAGTACACTATTTTTGTTATTACATACAATTATGAGAATATTATGAGTAAAATAACATTGTAGAGTAAAATGATATTGAAATAAAATGAGCATAAAACATTATAAAGTTAAAATGTACTGCAAATTATAGACCATGTGGGTGGCCCTGTGGAACGTGGCCCAAGTGCCCCGTGGTTAATCCACCCCTGCACATGACACTTAAGTTGGTAACCTATTTGACCCGACCGTCGAAAATCTATCGCGCTACCGCGATTTATTGTTGCAAGTCATTCTCTGATCTTTCAGTAAACCACAGAATTCCTTATCTGATTTAAGATTTTGTGTAAAGCTATACTGTTCAGGAACCAACCCTCTTCGAGAGAAAAACCCAATCACTGTAAATGTAGCGATCCGGTTAATTGATGTTTGGTTAATTTGAAGGGAAACCCCACCTTTAAGGCAGTCACATTTGGTTGATTCCCCTGAAAATTTATGGATATATAAGCTCAGGCACAACTTTTATTGGACGGGGCAAATCATGTGAAAATTCTTTGGGTTGACACGCTCCTTTTTCTGTACATGGTTCTTAATTTGCCGTGTGCAGTTTCGCTATACTCACTTGAATAAGTCAAGTGTTTCAGTGCGTAACTTCGAAATTTTGACTAAGCTTTTGACTTGCCTCTCCAACAACTTTACTTCTTTTCCTCCTTTTTTCCATTCCGACGGCTCAGTTGCCGTCTTTTCTAATAAAACAGCTCTTCACTCTTAAATTTTCGCTTACAATTCAACCTTCAACGATTCCAGTGCTGTTCCTCCATCTCTTGCCCTTTTGAGTTTATTATGTCTGAAATTAGAATCTCGTCTAAAGATGTTTTTCTGCCCTATCTGGACTCAAATCTAGAAAGGCTTACGGTCCTGATGGTGTCCCTCCTGTTTCCCTCAAGACCTGTGTTACTGTGCTGACACCCTGCCGAGGCTGAAAGAATTTGCCTCATCTGGTACTTTTCCTTCCTGCTGGAAGTTCGCTTTCATTCAACTTGTCCCAAAGAAGGGTGACTGCTCTTAACCCTCCAACTTATCGTCCAATTGCTTTGATTTCTTACTTTTCCTAAGTTTTTTAATCTATCCTTAATAGGAATATTCTTAAACAGCTCTCTTCTCACAATCTTCTTTCAGATCGTAAATACGGTTCCACAAGGGACACTACTGGCGAAGTTGCATATCTCTCTGACTACTGGTCATTCTCCTTTCGGGATTTCAGTGAAACCTTTGCTATTGCGCAAAACATATTGAAATCTTTTGATAGAGTCTGGCACAAATACTTAATTTCCAAACTGCCCTCCTTCGGTTTCTATCCTTCTATCTGTACCTTCATCTCTAATTTCCTTTCTGGCCGATATATTGCTGCGGTTGTAGATGGTCATTGTTCTTCTCCTAAAGCTATCAACAGTGGTGTTCCTCAGGGTTCTGTCCTGTCACCCACTCTTTTCCTTTTATTTATTAATGATTTTTTAATTCGCACTTCCTGTCCTATTCACTCCTATGTCGATGATTCCACTCTTCACTTCTCCACCTGCTTCCCAAAGCGTCCCTCTCAACAGTCGCTCCATGCTTCGCGTAGGACAGCAATGATGCACCTGACCTGATCTTTCTACTATCTCTGATTGGGGCAGAGAAAACCATGTGAGTTGTGGGCACTACCATAAAATTTAGCGCCACTAACGCTGACGCTGAGCATTTCAACAGTTGGTGCCACTAACGCTAATTTCGTCACTAACTTTTTTTTAAACCACTCTAATTTATATATGTTCTGCCTTCCATAATTTACTTACATACTATATTAGCACAAAGGTACAAAAATGTGACGTTATAGTCTACGAAAATAAAAACATTTTTGTATAGGGATCGAGTTCCTTTCGTATATATTAATCGGGAAAACAAATGAACGGAAGAATAAATTTTATTCAATTTATACAAGTGGTTTTGAAAAATTAGCGATTGACTTTCTCTAAAAACTTAGCGCCGTTACCTGTTTCACTAACAGTTTTGAAAATTAGTGGCGTTAACAGTATTGCTAATAAAAAATTAACGGCGTTAATTCCAGCACTGTTTACTACTTACAATCTTCCACACGACTATCCCCTCACCTTCAACAATACACAACTCAACCCTTCCCCTTCTCTTAACATTCTTGGCGTTTCCTCTTCTCATGGTCTTTCCTGGAAATATTGCATATGCTCTTTGTAACAAAGCTTCTAACAGGTTAGGTGTGCTGTACCGCCTCCGTAGTAGAACTAACGTAGTCTTTAAGTACAGTAATATCGTTAAATCTTGCCTAACAAAGAATAGTCCTGATAACGTTGATGGCTGTTTATTCGATTAGATAAACACAATGTAACTCAATTTATATAGGTCAAACTGGGAAAACTTTAGATGTCAGTGTGAAACAGCACAAATATGTGTGTGTGTAGGACGGCAAATAATTGTATGTTAACCAAATATGTTTAACCATATCCCATAGGAGGAGATTGTAGATACCAATCGACCAGGGAAGTACTCCGGGGCGGGGCGTTAGACAGAAGATAGGGAGTGCTGGAACTTCCATTTCTCCTGTCACTGTCCTACTTAGCTAATCTTTTTCCGTGTCTCATCTACCCTGTGAGCAGTCCAGCATGCTTTCAAACACACACTTCTCACCCTATTCCTCATTAAATACATATGCATCTTACACACTACATAATCTTTTCAAAATTAAAAAAAAAAATTGCATCAACTTCAAGAGCCTCGGAGTCCCCTGAGGAGGGGGCCATAAATGTCCCCACTTCTGGCTCCCCCCCCTGCCGATACCGGGAATGCAGACCCGAGCAGCGGGGTTGGATTTGCTACCGCCCATTCGAGATGTTCTGAACCTCTGTCTGATTCACTTTTCTTAAACTTCTGCAACATTCGTGGCCTTTTCTCAAATTTTCAGTCTGTTGAACACCACCCCTCCTCTAAACCTCATCTTCCTTTCCTCACTGAAACTCGGGTGTCTGGGACGACTGACAACAACCCCTTTTTTGTACCCTCTTACTTTCTCTATACTCAATTTCACTCCAAAGGTGGATGTTGCGTATATGTACGCAATGACCTAACTTGTTCTCGTATTCATGAACTCGAATCTTCCGAATTCTATACCCTCTGGCTAAGGCTTACATGCCAATCTCAAACTAAATACATCTACGCTGTTTACCTTCCTCTCAATTCTACTGACTATCCAAAATTCTTGTTGATGAACTGACTATCCAAAATCCATGTTGATGAACAGAATGTACAGGATTGGTGGGTACATAATGCGAATGTCATGAGAACGGCAGGTAGAGACATATTGGGGGAAACATCAGGTAAAGTGTGGGAAGATAAGGAAGGATGGGGGTGGAGTGATGAGATCCAAAGAGCACTACGAAGTAAGAGAGAAACAAAGAAGTTATGGGAAGAATCGAGGAGTGAAGAGTGTAAGGTGGTATATAAAGAAGCAAAGAAACAGGCAAAGAGAGCAGTGGCGAGAGCAAAGGCGGCGGCATATCGGCAGATGTATGAGGATTTAGAGGATCGTGAAGGACAAAAGAAGATATACAGATTGGCTAAGAGCAGAAATAGAGCGACAAAAGACTTTACACAGGTAAAACAAATTAAGGGAAGGGAGGGGGCGGTGCTGCAAAGAGATGAAGAGATAAAGGATAGATGGAAGGAATATTTTGAGGAATTATTAAATAAAGAAAACCCAAGATCTTTCTATGAGGATGGATTACCAAATGTAGCTATGACAGAACAAGTGGGGAGGATGGAAGTGAGTCGTGCTCTGAATAGGATGAAAAATAACAAAGCGACTGGCCCAGACGAGATACCAGCTGAGGCATGGAAGGCACTGGGAGATGAGGGGGTGAATCTGGTGTGGGATCTAATGCAGAAGTTGTTTGACCAGGAGGTGATTCCGGATGAGTGGCGGACCAGCATCATAGTGCCTATATTCAAAGAGAAGGGAGATGTACAAGATTGCACGAATTATAGAGGGATCAAGCTAATATCACATACAATGAAGATATGGGAGCGAATAGTGGAGAGTAGGTTGAGAGACGAAGCGGAAGTGTCAGTGGAACAGTTTGGATTTATGCCGGGAAGGAGAACGACAGATGCAGTTTTTGCATTGAAACAGCTGGCAGAGAGGTACAGAGAGGGGCAGAAGGCGTTGCACATGGTTTTTATTGACTTGGAGAAGGCATATGATAGGATACCACGGCAGGAAGTTTGGAGATGCTTAAGGGAAAAGATGGTACCGGAGAAGTATGTTAAACTGATCAAGGGGATGTACAGGGGAGTAACAACTAAGGTGAGGAGTAGTGTGGGTGTGTCAGAGAGCTTTGGGGTGGAAGTTGGTCTGCACCAAGGATCAGCTTTGAGCCCCTTCCTTTTTAATGTGGTATTCGATGTGTTGACGGACGGGATTAGAGGGAAGGCGCCGTGGTGCATGATGTATGCAGACGATGTTGTGTTGAGTGGGGAGACGAAAGAGGAGGTGGAGCAGCAGTTGGAAAATTGGAGAGAGGCGTTGGAAAGTAGGGGGATGAGAATTAGCCGAAAGAAGACCGAATATATGAGATGTGATGTGCAGCAGGACCGAGGAGGGGAAGTGACATTGAGTGGAGAGCGTGTTAAGACGGTGGAGTATTTTAAATACTTGGGGTCAACAGTGGATGCAGAGGGGGGAGCAGAGAGAGAGAGATAAACTGCAGAATACAGTCGGGGTGGAAGAACTGGAGGGACGTATCAGGGGTGCTCTGTGATAAGAGGGTCCCAGTGAAACTGAATGGAAAGGTATTCAAAACAGTGGTGAGGCCGGCAATGTTGTATGGAATGGAGACTGTGCCAATGAAGAAGAGCAATGAAAGAAAAATCGATGTGGCTGAAATGAAGATGTTGAGATGGATGTGTGGAGTGACGAGGAGGGATAGGGTCAGAAATGAGCATATAAGGGGAACAGTGAAGGTGGCGGAAGCATCTAAGAAGGTGCAGGAGGCCAGGCTGAGGTGGTATGGACACGTCAGGAGAAGAGAGGAGGAGTATGTGGGGCGCAGAGTGCTGGAGATGGAGTTGCCGGGACGGAGAAGAAGAGGAAGACCGAAGACGAGATGGAGGGACTATGTGGTGGCGGACATCAGGGAGAAGGACTTGGAGGAGGACGTGGTATACGACAGAGGAGAGTGGAGAAGACGAACCAAAAACAGCGACCCCCATGTAAAGATGGGATAATAAGCTGCGGAAGAAGAAGATCCAAAATTCTTTGACTACCTAACTTCCAAAGTGGAATACATTCTTTCCCGCTCTCCCTTTGCTGAAATCTCAATTTTAGGAGATTTCAATGTTCACCACCACCTTTTGGCTTTCCTCCCATTTCACTGACATCCCTGGTAAACTAGCTTACAACTTTTCTATCCTAAATGACTTAGTGCAGATTGTACAGCACCCTACTTGTATCCCCGATCGCCTTGGGTATAGGCCCAACATTCTGGATTTATTTCTTACCTCTCATCCTTCTTCTTACTCTGTACAACTTTTTTCTCCAGTGGGCTTCTCCAACCACAATCTTATATCTGTTTCCTGTCCTATCGCTCCATTCCGGTTTTTGGATCCTTCCAAGAAGAGCTGCAAAAAAACCTTGGTTTAACTTTATTTGTTCTAATGCTCTCCGCAACAGAGAGGAGACTTTCAAAAGGTACCATCGCCATCCAACCCCTAACTTTCACTCTGCTTATATTTCTGCCAGGAGTCGTGCAAAATCTGTTCTTCGACTCGCCAAAAATTCCTTCATCAGACAAAAATGTGAAAATCTATCCAATTCTAATTATTCTCGCTCTTTCTGGCATCTAGCTAAGAACCTCTTCAACAACTTTACTTCCTCTTTTTTCCCTCCTCTTTTCCATTCCGACGGCAAAGTTGCCCTCTCTTCTCCTGACAAAGCTGAACTCTTCGCTCAAACTTTCGCTTACAATTCAACCTTCAACGATTCCAGTGCTGTTCCTCCATCTCTTGCCCTTTTGAGTTTATTATGTCTGAAATTAGAATCTCGTCTAAAGATGTTTTTCTGCCCTATCTGGGCTCAACTGTAGGAAGGCGTATGGTCCTGATGGTGTTCCTCCTGTTGTTCTTAAGAACTGTGCTTCTGTGTTGACACCCTGCTTAGGCAAACCCCTTCGTCTTTGTCTCTCATCTGGTACTTTTCCTTCCTGCTGGAAGTTCGCTTTCATTCAACTTGTCCCAAAGAAGGTGACTGCTCTCAACCCTCCAACTATAGTCCAATTGCTTTAATTTCTTGCCTTTCCAAAGCTTTTGAATCTATTCTTAATAGGAAGATTCTTAAGCACTTTTCTTCTCACAATCTTCTTTCAGATCGTTAGTATGGATTCCGCAAGGGACGCTCGACTGGCGATCTTCTTGCATATCTCTCTGACTCTTGGTCATCCTCCTTTCGAGATTTCCGTGAAACTTTTGCTATTGCGCTAGACATATTAAAAGCTTTTGATAAAGTCTGACAAATCTTTAATTTTGAAACTGCCCTCCTTCGGTTTCTATCCTTCTATCTGTGCTTTCATCTCTAATTTCCTTTCTGGCCGATCTATAGCTGCAGTTGTAGATGGCCATGTTCTTCTCCTAAAGCTATTAACAGTGTTGTTCCTCAGGGTTCTCTCCTGTCACCCACTCTTTTCCTTTTATTTATTAATGATTTTTTAATTCGCACTTCCTGTCCTATTCACTCCTATGTCGATGATTCCACTCTTCACTTCTCCACCGCTTCCCAAAGCGTCCCTCTCAACAGTCACTCCATGATTCGCGTAGTACGGCTATGGGACACCTGACCTCTGATTGGGGCAGAGAAAACCTTGTGGCTTTCAATGCCTCAAAAACTCAGTTCCTCCATCTGTCTACTCGTCATAATCTTCCACACGACTATCCCCTTACCTTCAACAACACACAACTCAACCCTTCCCCTTCTATTAACATTCTTGGCGTTTCCTTTTCTCGTGATCATTCCTGGAAAGATCACATAGACTCTCTCTCTAAAACAGTTTCTAAGAGATTAGGTGTGCTGTACCGCCTCCGCGGTTTCCTCACTCCCACTCAGTTGCTGTCTGTACAGGGGTCTTGTTTGCCTCTGTATGGAGTATGCTTTTCATGTGTCGGGTGGTTCAATCCACACACACACAGCCGTACTTGAACGGGTGGAATCAGAGACTTTTCGTCTCATCAATTCCTCCCCTCTTACTGATTGTTTTCAATCTCTCTCTCTCTTCGCAGCAATGTTGCCTCACTCTCTCTTCACTATCGCTATCATAACGGACATTGCTCTTCTGAGCTCTGTAACTGCATGCCTCCTCCTTTAAGGAGAGCACGCATTACCAGACTTTCTGAACTTTCTCATTCCTTTTCTGTCCAAGTATCTAATGCAAGGGTTAATCGGTATTTTCAGTCATTCACCTACGCAACCGGTCAACTCTGGAACAATCTTCCTCACTCCATCTTTCCTCCTGTCTATGACCTCCCATCTTTCAAACAACCTTCCTCAATCCATCTTTCCTCCTGTCTATGACCTCCCATCTTTCAAACAATCTTCCTCAATCCATCTTTCCTCCTGTCTATAACCTCCCACCTTTCAAACGCAGTGTGTCTAGGCATCTCGAAAACCCCGGACCTTGATTTTCGCTCTCTTCTTCTTCTTCTATGGGAAGGGCGCTTTTGAGGGCATTTGCCCTTGGCCCCTCCTTCCTTCATAAAAAAAATATGTATAGATGTAAACATATTATTATTTGGGAGAGTTCTAAAGTTCTCGTTAAAAATAGACATAATTAAAAAAGTATTCTAGTGTGTGCATTCAACTGTTTTAAAAATAATTGCCGTAACAGTTCGGGAACTGACCATATCTTGTTAAAATACCTTTTGCCTTTTATCAGTATTTGTTAACCTTTGCTAATCTCTCCTTACTATTTTGTTTATGCTGTGCAGAGACATATTTTTGGCTTCTTGCCCTTTCTCTTCATTCCCTGAAGAGGTGCACTGTTCAATAGACGGATGACCTTGGAATCACTTTTCCCTTTCCTTGTGAGTGTGCGTCATTTATTTATTTCACATATTTAATTGTGAAATTCGTCCCATACACACACACACACACACACACACATATATATATATATATATATATAATATATATAATATATATATATATATCCTCGTTAACCTTGACTTTGCTTCCGCTCGAATTGTTCATTCTGACGAAGGTCAAGCTTGTCACTCCACCTTAAACGGATGAACAGCTGGGTTTTGCTGCGCGACGCCTGTCGTCACCGGGTCTCGATCTCGGGGCCGGTGGATTTGTAGTCAGCGATATTAACCATTACACCACCGAGGTGCATATATATATATATAACAGGGTGGCGCAAAAGTCGCGCATCATAGGAATTTTCAGGGTTGATTATAATATTTTAATTTTTTCTTTTAGTTCGGGGATGACTACGAAATTAACAATAGACGAGAGGGTGAGCTTGGTTTTAATGCTTTAATGCATGGAATATCAGGTACAACAAATCGATGAATCGCTACAGAATTTAAATTCTGTACAGATCCATCGATTTGTTGTACCTGGTATTCCAACATTAAAACCAAGCTCACCCTCTCGTCTATTGTTAATTTAGCAGCCATCCTCTACGTAAAAGAAAAAAATATATATTATTATAATCAACACTGAAAATTCCTATGATGCGCGACTTTTGCGCCACCCTATATATATATATACAGTATATATATATATTATTATATAACGTAAAGAACGACGCTTTGTATAGGAGACTTATCCGCGCAAGATGAGAGCGAAAGAACGAAACAATTGAAAAAATGAGGTACCCACCCGGGAATCGAACCCGGGATCTTCCGATTGCCGGTCAGACATGCTAACCACTACACCATAGGCCTCACCCAAACAAATGCTCGTAATGCCCCAAGGGGTTCGATTCCCGGGGGTGCCTCTTTTTTTCAATTGTTTCGTTCTTTCGCTCTCATCTTGCGCGGATAAGTCTCCTATACAAAGAGTCGTTCTTTACGTTAATTATACTGCGTGTTTGCAGTTATAATGTATAAATGTTACGGCATGCGGGAGGTGCCCCTTTGGGGCATTGGTTTCTGCGCGTATGTAGAGGAATTACGAGCATTTGTTTGGGTGAGGCCTATGGTGTAGTGGTTAGCATGTCTGACCGGCAATCGGAAGATCCCAGGTTCGATTCCCGGGTGGGTACCTCATTTTTTCAATTGTTTCGTTCTTTCGCTCTCATCTTGCGCGGATAAGTCTCCTATAGAAAGCGTCGGTCTTTACGTTAATTATACTGCGTGTTTGCAGTTATAATGTATATATATATATATATATATATATATATATATATATACACAACTCTTTCGGTATTTGTTTTATCCATTATTAATAAATATTTGTTCAAATCACAAACGCTTTTAATGGAATAATAGAAGCAGATCCAGCATATAAATTGTTCTAAGCGTTAAAAAAAAATTATCGTCTAGGGAATTGTGAGCAATTACAGCAAACGTCAAAACTGATAACGAATAAAATCCATTAGATTTAATATACGGAGGGGCCAATTTTGCTGCCTGGCAAGACCGCCATCCTGGAACATCGTGTGTGTATATATATATATATATATATATATATATATATATATATATATGATGCAAAACTCACAAGGAAAAAGAAAAATGATTCCAAGGCTTTTCGTGTATTCAGAAGTACACCTCGTGAGGGAATGCAGGGAGAAGGCGAGATCAGGAAAATATATACATATGTACAACGGGACAGAAAAATAAAAAGATTAGCACATGATTAACAAGAGTTAATTAAAGGCAAAAGGTATTTTAACAGAATATTGTTAATTTTACATATTCCCGCACTGCTATTGAAATTATTTTTAAAATAGATAAATGCACATTCTAGAATATTCTTTTCAATTATATCTGTTTTTTTAACAAGCGCTTTAGAACTATCCCACTTGATACTATGATTACATCTATACATATGGTTAAACAATGCATTAGAATTATTTGCTGTTCTACACGCATATTTATGCTGTTTTACCCTAATAGCTAACGTTTTACCTGTTTGGCCTATGTTTGAAAATAAGTTTTATACTATGTCGTTTGGATTGGCGATGGGAAATCCCCTCACACCGGTATTAGCTAACTATATATGGAATTTTTTGAAAGCAGAATTTTGCCTACTATTGTTAATTTTAACTTGTTTGGTACCCCGGTATATACTGTAAATGATATTTTATGCCTTTGGCCGAACAATTTGGATGTTGACTTATTTCTTGGTAGGCTCAACAATTTAGTCCCATATATTAGTTTACGTTGAAAAAGAAAATGATGGAAGTTTATCTTTTCTGGATCTAAAAATTTGGAGATGCGTGAATCAGTTCAAATTTGAAGTTTTTCGTATGCCTACTAATAATAATTCTTCTGTGTATTTTTATTCTGACCATCATCGCTCGATTAAATCTTCTATTTTCTCTCTGTTTCTTAGAGCATTGAGAGTTGTCAGTCCTGAATTTTTAGATTCCGAGTTATGTATCAGGTCCAATGTTCCCTCTAAGGTGTGCGCGTGTGCGCGCGCACACGCGTTGTGAAACCCGCGCACACAGCAAAATAAAATGCGCACAGGCTCAAGCGTATCATGAGTCACGACAGTAAATGAAGTAATTTAAAAAATGTACCGTCACACAAGGTCTGACCATTTGCATCAACATACTCTATAGTCGCTCTTTTAAGTATTAACCCCTTCCGCCAGACTTCGCTGACCGCCGCGCAATTGCGCAATACGGATTTTTTTTTACTCTATGTATTTGCATTTTTTTTCTTTTATACATTAACGCATTGAATATAACCTTCTCTTTCTTATTTTTGCATAAAAACGAATAGTAATTATCTCATAATTCATAAAAAATAAAATTATTTTTTATTTTATTCCTATTTTGTGAATGGATAAAATCATGTACAGTATTAATCTTGATAGTCCATTTTAAATTGCTAAATGCTAAAAATTGTTTTGAGAAATGATAACTAAAATAGTCATTTTCAATTAATGTTATTTTTATTTTATTTCTTTATTTTGTTGAATTTTATTTTACTATTTTTTATTTTATTCATATTTTTAGAATGGATAAAATGTTTTCTTTTTTAAGAATATATAATATCGTAAACAGTTTTTTTAATATCCATTTAATAGTACTGTAATGATCAAGGTATCACCTTATGGAAATAATATTTATTAAGTATTTAATATTTATATATATATTTCATTTAATCATTTTGAAGATAATAGCGCTCAGAAAAGTTTGCACAATTTTTGGATCAAGTAAAGATAAGCCCCCAGCCTTCTTTAATTAGCCTTATAAGGCTAACTAACGAAAATATCACGACCTAACCTAACCAATCGTTAAGTCAACTGTACGCCCTTGACGATTGGTTAGGTTAGGTCGTGATATTTTCGTTAGTTAGCCTTATAAGGCTAATTAAAGAAGGCTGGGGGTGCTTATCTTTACTTGATCCCAATTTTTTACCATGAATCTAAATGTATGCACAACGAAAATTTCTTGCGCACACAGACTAAAAAAAATTAGAGGGAACATTGATGATAATATCATGAATATTGGTACTAAATTATTTTATCCTCTTTCATTTCTAGGTAACTGCCTTAGGAAAGCCAAGAATAGATATTATAATAGTGTAACTGTAAAGGAATTTGAGCGTCAAAATATCCTTAGCCTACCTTACCATGTTAATTTTCAATATCTTCCGACTTTACTTAAAGCAATTGGTATGAACGTCGTCTTAAGTATAATAATACTGTTAAATCACGCCTAATAAAGAATAGCCAGGATAATGCAGTTGGCTGTGTGTATTCGATCGGATGTACACAATGTAACTCAGTATATACAGTATATACTATCTAGGCCAAACAGGTAAAACGTTAGATACTAGGGTAAAACAGCATAAATATGCGTGCTGAACAGCAAATAATTCTAGTGCATTGTTTAACCATAAGTATAGATGTAATCATAGTATCAAGTGGGATAGTTCTAAAGCGCTCGTTAAAAACACATATAATTGAAAGGAATTTCCTAGAATGTACATTTATCCATTTTAAAAATAATTTCAATAGCAGTGCGGGAATGTATAAAATTGCCTATAATTAACTCTTGTTAATCATGTACTAATCTTTTTATTTTTCTGTCCCGTTGTACATATGTATATATTTTCGTCATCTCGCCTTCTCCCTTCATTCCCTGACGAGGTGTACTTCTGAATACACGAATGGCCTTCAAATCATTTTTCTTTTTATTTGTGGATTTGCATCATTCATTAATTTCACGTGTTTAATTGTGAAATTCATCCCATATACTGTGTGTATATATATATATATATATATATATATGAAAATTATTTCACGAAAGTAACAAGTGAAAAATATTTATGATGAATAAAACCACGAAGGAAAGAAAACACAGAATGGTGCTCAAGCGCTTTCGTCTAATGACATCCTCAGGATGTCCTGAGGATGTCATTAGACGAAAGCGCTTGAGCACCATTCTGTGTTTAATTTCCTTCGTGGTTTTATTCATCATATATATATATATATATATATATATATATATATATATATAGGGTGTTTCAGGAGGAAAGATCAATACTTCGGGAGGTGATAGTATCGGTCATTGTGAGAAAAAAAGTTCATATGAACATGTGTCTAATTCTGAATGGTTACGGAGATAGAGCTGTTTGAATCTGATGCGCGCGCAGCTCTTCCTCCCCCTTCCCTCCCCTATAACCTTGAAGCATGTAAGCTGTAATGTAAGCATGTAACATAAGCCAGTCGACAACTGACTGCTGTGAGTGACATTGTTTGGTGTTTGAAGCAGTGTTAAGAATGCCACACACCTTCAAATATGCCGAATAAGCAGATATGGTGTATGTCTACGGTTTTTGCGATGGAAGTGCAACAGCTGCTGTTGCAGAATACCGCCGACGGTTTCCGAACCGCAGAATTTCGGATCGAAGTGTGTTTACCAGGGTTTTCAACACATTGCGTGAGATTGGTACACTTCCCAGCGCTCATGTTTCATCTGAACGTGAAGGTCAACAAGATGTGGATGAAGTGGAAAACATTCTTCAGTTGGTAGAGCGTAGTCATACTACTAGCTCACGAAGAATTTCTACACGTCTCGGTGTACCACACACAAGAGTATGGCGAACATTACGTGAGGAAGGCTTGCATCCATATCATATACAGCGTGTTCAACACCTTCAACCAGGAGACGCTGCCATGCGACTGGAATTTTGTCATTGGGTAAATGCTAATCGCCGATTGCTTCGATTAATACTGTTCACCGATGAAGCTACTTTCACCCGTGACGGTATCAACAACACTCGTAACTCTCATTGGTGGTCAGACGAAAATCCAAATGCCACCGTGGAAACAAATTTTCAACATCGTTTCTCTGCCAATGTGTGGTGCGGTATCATCGATGATCAGCTGGTTGACCCTGTTACTTTAGAGAATCGTCTTACAGGACAAAGTTACCTAGAATTTCTGCAAAATGTATGGCCAGGACTATTGAAGGATGTTCCTTTGGCTACACCCGCTGGTATTTACTATCAGCATGACGGAGCTCCTCCACATTCTACCCGTCTGGTGATGCAATACCTAAATCAAACTTTCCCTGGTCGATCGATCGGCCGTGGTGGTCCCATTCAATGGCCACCAAGGTCTCCAGACCTTTCTCAGTTAGATTATTGTTTGTGGGGGTGGATGAAAAGTCAAGTTTACACGAGACGAATTGCTCGCGCGCATTTTGGATGCTGCTGCCCGCATAAAGGAACGTCAAGATCAACTCAGACGAACAACACGCGATCTTCGCACACGAGTTGCAAAGTGCATTGAGGTTGACGGTGGGATTTTCGAAAACGTATTGTAAACTATAACAAATTTGTCATTTCTGTATCTGATACCATTCAAAATGCCAATGTTTAAACATTAAATGTTAGAAACAGTAATTGGTTTCTCTCTTGATTTCCATTAACAATGCTTTTGTATTTGTAGATTCAAACAGCTCTATCTCCGTAACCATTCAGAATTAGACACATGTTCATATGAACTTTTTTTCTCACAATGACATACTATTAGCTCCCGAAGTATTGACATTTCCTCCTGAAACACCCTACATATATATATTTTAACTGCAAACAACACACAGTATAATTAATGTAAAGAACGATGCTTGTGTAGAAGAACGTTCCGCACAAGATGAGGAGGGAGAACGAACAGATGAAAAATGAGGTAACCACTCGGGAATCGAACCCTGGATCTTCCGATTGCCGGTCAGATATGCTATCCACTACACCATGGGCCTCGATTAATCAGAAGTCGTAATTCTCCTACATACGAGCAGAAACCAATGCCCTGAGGGGGCACCTTCGCATGCCGCATACATATACATTTTAACTGCAAACAACACAGTATAATTAATGTAAAGAACGACGCTTGTGTAGAAGAACGTTCCGCACAAGATGAGGAAGGAGAACGAACAAATGAAAAATGAGGTAACCACTCGGGAATCGAACCCGGGATCTTCCGATTGCCGGTCAGATATGCTATCCACTACACCATGGGCCTCGATTAATCAGAAGTCGTAATTCTCCTTCATACGAGCAGAAACCAATGCCCTGAGGGGGCACCTTCGCATGCCGCACACATATACATTTTAACTGCAAACAACACACAGTATAATTAATGTAAAGAACGACGCTTGTGTAGGAGAATTACGACTTCTGATTAATCGAGGCACATGGTGTAGTGGATAGCATATCTGACCAGCAATCGGAAGATCCCGGGTTCGATTCCCGGGTGGTTACCTCATTTTTCATTTGTTCGTTCTCCCTCCTCATCTTGTGCGGAACGTTCTTCTACACAAGCGTCGTTCTTTACATATATATATATATATATATATATATATATATATATATATATATATATATATATACATTATAACTGCAAACACGCAGTATAATTAATGTAAAGAACGACGCTTTGTATAGGAGAATTATCCGCGCAAGATGAGAGCGAAAGAACGAAACAAATGAAAAAATGAGGTAACCACCCGGGAATCGAACCCGGGATCTTCCGATTGCCTGTCAGATATGATAACCATTACACCACGGGCCTCACTCAAACAAATGTCGTAATTCCTCTACATACGCGCAGAAACCAATGCCCCAAAGGGGCACCTCCCGCATGCCGTAACATTATATACATTATAACTGCAAACACGCAGTATAATTAACGTAAAGAACGACGCTTTGTATAGGAGAATTCACCGCGCAAGATGAGAGCGAAAGAACGAAACAAATGGTTACCTCATTTTTTCATTTGTTTCGTTCTTTCGCTCTCATCTTGCGCGGTGAATTCTCCTATACAAAGCGTCGTTCTTTACGTTAATTATACTGCGTGTTTGCAGTTATAATGTATATAATGTTACGGCATGCGGGAGGTGCCCCTTTGGGGCATTGGTTTCTGCGCGTATGTAGAGGAATTACGACGTTTGTTTGAGTGAGGCCCGTGGTGTAATGGTTATCATATCTGACCGGCAATCGGAAGATCCCGGGTTCGATTCCGGGTGGTTACCTCATTTTTTCATTTGTTTCGTTCTTTCGCTCTCATCTTGCGCGGATAATTCTCCTATACAAAGCGTCGTTCTTTACGTTAATTATACTGCGTGTTTGCAGTTATAATGTATATAATGTTACGGCATTCGGGAGGTGCCCCTTTGGGGCATTGGTTTCTGCGCGTATGTAGAGGAATTACGACATTTGTTTGAGTGAGGCCCGTGGTGTAATGGTTATCATATCTGACCGGCAATCGGAAGATCCCGGGTTCGATTCCCTGGTGGTTACCTCATTTTTTCATTTGTTTCGTTCTTTCGCTCTCATCTTGCGCGGATAATTCTCCTATACAAAGCGTCGTTCTTTACGTTAATTATACTGCGTGTTTGCAGTTATAATGTATATAATGTTACGGCAATGCGGGAGGTGCCCCTTTGGGGCATTGTTTTCTGCGCGTATGTAGAGGAATTACGACATTTGTTTGAGTGAGGCCCGTGGTGTAATGGTTATCATATCTGACAGGCAATCGGAAGATCCCGGGTTCGATTCCCTGGTGGTTACCTCATTTTTTCATTTGTTTCGTTCTTTCGCTCTCATCTTGCGCGGATAATTCTCCTATACAAAGCGTCGTTCTTTACGTTAATTATACTGCGTGTTTGCAGTTATAATGTATATAACACTGGTATGCATCAATTTTGCTGTCAAGGGTTTTGTAAGTGATTCTTATAAAGTTTTTCCTGCTGATTTCGAATCTGCAATCCGTTTTTTCAATCAGCTCAGGTTATCCGGCTATGGCCTCATAAGTAAAATAGAATTTTTCGTGATTTTGTCAAAGCGGAATTGGAACAGTAACATCTATCATCACTTGTTTCACTTGTATAATATCTTTTTTTACTTTTCAGGCATATAGATAAAATATTTCATAATGAATAGAGCGTGTAAAAATGATCCCAATAGATTCTGCTACATATGTGGGACGGTTACCATGCCAAATAACCAGTCCCAAATCACTAAATTTGTGAAGACAATGTATAGAGCATACTTTGGAATTAAGCTAGGGGACCAGGACAAAAATTTCGCCCCTCATATGTGCTGCAAGACGTGCATTGAAAATTTGAGAAGATGGAGCAAAGGCAGAGCGAAATCTTTGCCTTTTGGAATTCCCATGATTTGGAGAGAAGGAAAGGATCACGTGACAGATTGCTATTTCTGCATGACAAACCTCCAAGGTGGGCTTATAAATTTATTTTTCTTAAATATTTTGAAATCCTCGTATGAAACTTGACATAATATTCACCATAATGTAATATTCACCATATATAGCATAATATTCACCATAATGGTAATCATACATTTACATATACATATTGTTATAGAAAATACATTTACACATACATATTGTTATACAAGTTACATTTACATATACAATGATTGTATATTTTCTTTCTTTTCATTCATATTGTCCCCGAAGGGACAATATGAATGAAAAAGAAAGAAATATACAGACTCCATCGACCTATTTCATATCTTACAGACCGCAGCCTTCCCTCACGAGCCGCCACTGTCTGAATGCTTCTTCTATTTCATATGCAAGTTTTATATCCATGTTTCTGTGTTTCTATTTTCAGGAGTTAACAAGAAGAATAAACACATTGTTGTATACCCTGACATTCCTTCTGCTATGAGACCTGTACCCAGAGATGGCACGATCTTGATCTTCAAGATCAGATCGTGATCTTGAAGATCAAGATCGTGATCTGATCTTGATCTTGAAGATCACTTTTATAATCTTGATCTTGATCTAAGATCACTTTATTTCTTGTGATCTTGATCTTGAAGATCACTTTAGACTTCAAGATCACTTTTAATTTCAGATTCTTAAATATGCCGCTATGCGAATGTCATTTGTTTTTTGTCCAAGCGACATCTGGTGGCAACTTTGTTCAACACCGACTGTTTATGTTTTCTGTTAGTTGGGTGACTTGCGTCATGCGTGGGCTCATGGAAGGTGTAGTTGCTGTGGAATTTAGGCTCGTAAAAAGTGTAATTTACTGTGCAATTATGTTAAAAGTGTTCTATTAATATATTATTATATATAGGCATAAAATATAGCCTATAGGTCCGTATTCATAATAAATTAATTCTAAACATATTTTATTTACAGATTGAATTTTTTAATAATGAGTGCAATTTTACAACTTCAACAGGCTCCCAAGGGAACCAAATATTCTAGGTTGTCACCAGAACAGTATTCAATATATTTAGATAACAATGTTGGTAATAAGGATCAATCTGTGCTATTGAACGGAAAATATTTTCAAATTGTCGAAAAAAACTGGAAACAGTATCAAAGTTATTTGTATGCAGTGTACAAAGAAAACTACAATTCTGTCTGCTGGCCTCGACTCAACAAGCAATCTTCTGAGGCACCTCAGGGTTAGTACTACTTAGTAACTAAGTAGTAAGTAGCAACATTAACATAATGGTTCAAGTCATATTTTAAGTGACTGGTGCCATACAAGACTAATGCTACATTTACATAGACGTCCATTTGAATATATTGTGCACTTCAGATATTAATAGATTATGGACTAGTAACTACATTAAAAACTGCCGATATCCAACTATAATAAAACGCCAGGTGTATCTGTCTTTCTCTCTGTCTGATCCATGTCTGTAATTTCTGCTATTTAGTTACTGAAGGACGAAATTCGGCTTTCAATTTAACATAGGATAAAAATGCACTGATCATGGTGAAAATAATTTTAGTTAAAGATAACAAAATTTTAGAATCTTGTTAAGTATTAATTTCAACTAGAAGTTTGATACTCTGATAAATATTATACAGGGTGTCCAAGAAGTCTCTCCGCATGGAAGGTGTAGTTGCTGTGGAATTTAGGCTCGTAAAAAGTGTAATTTACTGTGCAATTATGTTAAAAGTGTTCTATTAATATATTATTATATATAGGCATAAAATATAGCCTATAGGTCCGTATTCATAATAAATTAATTCTAAACATATTTTATTTACAGATTGAATTTTTTAATAATGAGTGCAATTTTACAACTTCAACAGGCTCCCAAGGGAACCAAATATTCTAGGTTGTCACCAGAACAGTATTCAATATATTTAGATAACAATGTTGGTAATAAGGATCAATCTGTGCTATTGAACGGAAAATATTTTCAAATTGTCGAAAAAAACTGGAAACAGTATCAAAGTTATTTGTATGCAGTGTACAAAGAAAACTACAATTCTGTCTGCTGGCCTCGACTCAACAAGCAATCTTCTGAGGCACCTCAGGGTTAGTACTACTTAGTAACTAAGTAGTAAGTAGCAACATTAACATAATGGTTCAAGTCATATTTTAAGTGACTGGTGCCATACAAGACTAATGCTACATTACATAGACGTCCATTTGAATATATTGTGCACTTCAGATATTAATAGATTATGGACTAGTAACTACATTAAAAACTGCCGATATCCAACTATAATAAAACGCCAGGTGTATGTCTTTCTCTCTGTCTGATCCATGTCTGTAATTTCTCCTATTTAGTTACTGAAGGACGAAATTCGGCTTTCAATTTAACATAGGATAAAAATGCACTGATCATCGTGAAAATAATTTAGTTAAAGATAACAAAATTTTAGAATCTTGTTAAGTATTAATTTCAACTAGAAGTTTGATACTCTGATAAATATTATACAGGGTGTTCAAGAAGTCTCTCCGCATGATAATAATTTATTTTCTTGTGCAGAAACTACATTCGGATCTTTTGGGTGAATATGAATCGGAGAAGAAATCTCGCAAGCGTCCAGCTAAAGAAGAAGATGCCAGCGGCAGCAATGCTGGCCCTGCCAAAATTGCCAAGCAGTCAACACTAAGCATGTTCCACATTTCCAAGCAAAAACCAGGACCACCAATATGCAAGGATATCCTTGAAAAGAAGATTCTCTCGCTTGTGGCTAATGGGCTCCTACCATTGAGCCTAGTTGAACTACATGAATTTAAGGATCTTCTTTCATGTTAGTATAACTCAAATATTTTGCTATTTTTTCCATAGCTAATATCTGATTAAAATAATTAATCATATTATTTGTATGAACATTAGACTATCGCTAGCCTAGCTAAATATTTTGATATTTTTCCATAGCTAATCTATTGTATTTGTGTTTTAATTTTAAATATTTTTTTCAGACGTCAACCCGGCTGTTCAGGTGCCATCTAGACGCACCCTGGCTAGATCTCTTGCAACAACAACCAGTACAATGAAGGAAGACATACAAGCAAAACTGGCAGCAGTTGACCATGTGTGTGTTACATGCGACATATGGTCAACTAATCACCGCAGTTTCATGGGAGTCACTGCGCATTGGGTATGCTATTGATTTAGTGTATTATTTTTATATAATTGATAAATTGACCATTGGTGATAGACTGATAGTCTGATAGACTTATAGTATAATCTTTTCAATTATTCGACATGTGTTCCTCATTCATTAATTTGGTGAGTCTTCATTTTGCTGTGATTCACAGTAATTTCACACTAATTCACTGATTCTGTCATCTGTCATTGTGTCTGATTCACAGCAAAATGTGGAAGAGTCCATATTCACAGGCTGTGAATATGGACTCTTCCACATTTTGCTCTTATGGGATGGGTCACTGATGTGGTGGTATGGTAGGCGACTCATCGCTGAATTGCCTCCTTTATATCACATAGTTCTTCTCTTCAATGTTTGGTGGCGCAGTTTAGCTGGTGCGTGTCTAACCAATATTATTAAATTAAGCTTAAAAAAATGTTCATACAAACATTGATTTTATATTCTTACATTACAGATCAATGATGACTTGTCGCGAGGATCAGCTGCACTGGCATGCCGAAGATTTCGTGGAACACACAGCTTTGATAAAATTGCTGGAATATTGGACAGGATCAACTCGGAGCATGGTTTATCTTATAGAAAAGTTGTATCTACAGTCACCGACAATGCATCGAACATGGTGAAATGCTTTAAAGAGTTCGGTGTTCGTGTTCAGAATCGTACTGACGACATTGATGAAGATGATGCAGATGAAGATGATGATGAAAAAGATTCAGATGAAGAGGTTATCATCAGCAACTTTCCTGAACATTCAGGAGAGCATGGAGAGGAGTCAGTGAAACTATCATCCCATATTCGATGTGCCTCCCACACATTGAACTTGGTAGCAACAACTGATGCAGATAAAGGACTGAATTCACCTGGACTAAAGAAGATAAAGCATTCTGCAATGGGAAAATGTTCGGCGCTGTGGAATGCTGCTGGTAAACCCAAGTCAGCAGAAAAAATACAGGAAATAACTGGCGTCCAATTTAGGTACCCATGCGTCACCCGATGGAACTCAATGTACGACTCATTAAGCCAAATATATAAACATAAGAACGACGTGAATGTAGCTCTTGAAGAACTGAATCTACCCATCCTCAAAGACAATGAATTGGAATTTATTTCAGAATATTTGTCTGTTCTAAAACCAATTGCAGCAGCCCTCTACAAATTACAGGCAGAGAAAGAATGCTACTACGGTTGTCTTCTTCCAACAGTCCTAGTGACTCAAGATGCCCTCGCAAGATTGGAGCCTATCCAACCAAACGACCTGCGCTTGAGACACTGCATGCCATTACTGGCAGCAGTCGTCTCTGGCTTCAATGCCAGATTTGGTCATTTTTTGTCGTTGAGCCCCGAGGTAACTGATGCCGTTTTGGCCTCAGTATCTCATCCGTATTTCAAACTTAGATGGATATCATTGTTGCAAGGGCCTAATTTCGGCGATCATGAAGCAATCAAGTCTCAAGTAAAAGACAAGCTGCAAATGGCTGTAAGAAATTGTAATTCTGACAGCAGTGGTAATAGTTCGGTGAACTCAGACTCATCATCTGAAGACGATTTCTTCAGAACTATGGACGGCTCATTCTCTGCTCCTAACAACAAGGAAGACTTGGAAGTCCTCAATTATTTGCAGGACACCAGTAAGGCACTCGACTCTTTAGATAGGTATCCTGCTATAAAGAAGATCTTCAAGAGGTATAACACCACGCTACCTTCCTCTGCACCAGTGGAACGGTTGTTTTCGTTTGCTGGCATGGTTCATAGCCCCAAACGAAGTCGTCTCTCGGATGGTAACTTTGAACAATTGGTTTTGCTGAAAGCAAATGTTTACAGCGGTTGAACATTAAATTAACACTCTTAACTTGCGGTTTTTACCCTTATATTGTCAGTAATTGCGTACTGCAGTAAAACTGTAAAATTAAATTCTATGTAAAAAATGTTTACTTATATATGCTGACCATTCATTGATATGTAGGTCATTTAACAGTTTTTTCTTTGCTGATAAGTTATGATAATACTAAGTTTTAAGTTTACCACCTGAAAAACTGAAAGGGGAATCGTCAATCCCCGTGGTTTAGATCAGGTGACATGGGTAGGATGCGATGTTTGTATTGCCTCAGCCCTCAGGGGAGTATTAGGAGTGATACTTTTCAGGAGTGATTAACAAAATAATTTGTTTTTGTTTACTCTACAAGAGTACAACTTTTTTCAATTCATATAAAAGTGATCTTAAAAGTGATCTTGAAAAGTGATCTTCAAGATCACGATCTTGATCTGGATCTTCAAGATCACATTTTTCTGGTGATCTGATCTTGATCTTCAAGATCACATTTTTCTGGTGATCTGATCTTGATCTTCAAGATCACCAAAGTTGGTGATCTTGCCCATCTCTGCCTGTACCCCATGGTCCTGGAATTCCAATACCCGACCCACCTCAAACCCTGGACTTCGATGATTCTGATGATGAATCAATGACCAATGCCAATGACCAGTCCCAGTCGTATATACCTCAAAATACCGCTTCAAATGAGCCGAGGGCCTCTCAACCAGGCCAAACTTAATGATCTTACCAGGGATTTAGGACTTTCCAAATTAGCTGCCGAGATCTTGGGCTCACGACTTCGAGAGGACAACTTGCTGGCTCCGGGAACAACATTCTCCTGGTATAGGAAACGAGAGGAAGAATTCCGCAAGTTTTTTGCAGTGCACGAAAATACCTCTTCCTTAGTGTACTGCTGCAATGTTGAGGGGCTAATCGAATCCTTGGGCCTGCCATATAACGCATCAGAATGGAGGCTATTTATAGACTCGTCTAAACGAAGTTTGAAAGCAGTACTTCTCAACATTGGGAATAGGGTTGCATCAGTCCCTGTAGCACATTCCGTACAACTTACTGAGAGCTACGATAACATGAAAAATTTTACTGGATGCTCTCGTATACGACCAACATAACTGGAGGATCTGTGGAGATTGAAGGTAATACTAATATCATAAGTAAACTATTGCTATTGACTATGTTGTTTTTCCAAAGGTTATTTGAGAGCGTATAAGAACACTTAACTTCCCCACAGAAGTGATACAGTCCAATGCATAGATTTTTTCATCTGATAGAACAAATTCTCTAAATTCTTTAAATATTTTCATTTTTTCAGATTGTGGCATTTGTATTGGGAATGCAAGGGGGATACACGAAATACCCATGTTTCCTCTGCAAATGGGATAGCCGAGCGGATGAGAAGCACTATGCACAGCGTGAATGGGCATCCAGAGATAATTTGAACCGGGTCGCATAATGTCGTTTCAGTGCCCCTTGTACCACCAACAAAAATTTTGCTCCCACCACTTCATATTAAGCTGGGCTTGATGAAAAATTTCATCAAATCAATGAATAAGGAGGGTTCAGCATTCCGATATCTCGAGAGTAAATTTCCTCATATATCTGATGCTAAACTAAATGCTGGGGTTTTGATGGTCCTCAAATTCGAACTTTGATCAAGGATACTCAGTTCGAAAACGCAATTACTCGAACTGAGAAGAATGCCTGGCAGGCATTCAAATCAGTTGTCACTGATTTTCTTGGCAAGCGTAGAAGTCCAGAATACGAGTCCGTTGTCGAAAACTTGATGGAAGCTTTCAAAGCTCATGGGTCGCGCATGTCCATAAAAATGCACTTTTTGTGGTCCCACTTGGACTATTTTCCTGAAAATTGCGGGGATTATAGTGAGGAACAGGGTGAACGATTTCACCAAGATATCAAAATAATGGAAGAGAGGTACCAGGGAAACTGGGATATCAATATGCTGGCGGACTATTGCTGGTGTTGAAGCGAGACGTGCCCGAAGAAAAACACAGACGGAAAGCCAAAAAAACTTCATTCCTTCCTCAATAAACTTTTTTCCATATTCATTGTATGAATAAAGTATTTATTCACACAATGTTTTCATTTTTCACGAGTGTTCTTATAATATTACTCGTATCTACAGTGTTTAAGTTAAAAAAATCAATAAATTTGGGGATAAAATTACTTATAATAAATGGCCAATAGAGAAAAAACCTGACCTGATTGAGGAAAACCAATGTCATTTTCGAATTCAGCATGGTCGAATTATATAATATGAGTTGAAAAAACCCTCACAGCAGACAAAAAATTTCATATGCATACCAGTGTAATGTTACGGCATGCGGGAGGTGCCCCTTTGGGGTATTGGTTTCTGCGCGTATGTAGAGGAATTACGACATTTGTTTGAGTGAGGCCCGTGGTGTAATGGTTATCATATCTGACCGGCAATCGGAAGATCCCTGGTTCGATTCCCGGGTGGTTACCTCATTTTTTCATGTTTCGTTCTTTCGCTCTCATCTTGCGCGGTGAATTCTCCTATACAAAGCGTCGTTCTTTACGTTAATTATACTGCGTGTTTGCAGTTATAATGTATATAATGTTACGGCATGCGGGAGGTGCCCCTCTGGGGCATTGGTTTCTGCGCGTATGTAGAGGAATTACGACATTTGTTTGAGTGAGGCCCGTGGTGTAATGGTTATCATATCTGACCGGCAATCGGAAGATCCCGGGTTCGATTCCCGGGTGGTTACCTCATTTTTCATTTGTTTCGTTCTTTCGCTCTCATCTTGCGCGGATAATTCTCCTATACAAAGCGTCGTTCTTTACGTTGATATATATATATATATATATATATATATATATATATATATATATATATATATCAAAGCTATATATTACAGAAGATACGTGGATGACACTTTCTTAATATTTAACCATCCTTCACACGTAAAACTTTTTCTTGATTATCTTAATAAACAACATAGTAATATTAAGTACACGTGTGAAAACGAAACAAATAATAGTTTACCTTTCCTGGATGTTTTAGTTAAACGGGCCATAATAAGTTCCATACTTCACTATTTCGAAACAAACTTTTACTGGCTTGGGAACCAATTATTTAAGTTGTATGTTTTATAAATATAAGATTAGTGCTATAGTAACATTATTAACAAGAAGTTACCGTATTTGTTCGGATTACTTTTCGTTAAACGAAGAATTTAAATTTTTAAAACAGTACTTTATTAACAATTACTACCCTTCTCATCTATTCGATAACCAATTAAAGAAATTTTTAAATAACACTTTTGATACTAAACTCCCCATAACTACAGTACAAAAAGAAACCAGATATATTAAATTACCTTTTTATGGTTATTTATCATTGCGTATTCGAGGTGAATTGTCCAAACTGCTCAAGTCTAGTTATCCCCAAATAAATTTTAGATTCGCCTTCGTCAACCCACTTAAATTATCAAATTTTTTAAAGTTCAAAGATGAATTCCCCAAAACTGTATGCCCCAATGTTGTTTACAAATACACGTGCGACAGCTGTAAGGCTGCGTATATTGGCAGCACTCAACTCCAACTGGAGGTGCGCCTTTCTCAACATTTGGGCTTGTCAGTCCGTACCAACCGTCCCCTCAGTAGCCCTCCACAATCCGCAATTAGAAACCATAGTAATGAAAACGACCATCCCCTTCACAAAACTCAGTTTGAAATTTTAACTAGATCCAATAACCTTACAGAACTCCGAATTTTAGAATCTTTGTACATCTATAGAAACAAACCCTCCCTTAATAATAATAGCTCATCCTACAAATTACAACTCTTTTAACTAACCAACCGTTTCACACATACCCTTTCTAATCCTCTGACCATCCAGTGTTCTCTTAGACTTTGCCAAGTATGGAGGTGGATGTAAACATTGTGTATTTACCTATTGAGGTAATTTAATTTAATTTTAGTTTTTATAGTGATGAAATTTAAATGATTTTAATTTTGTATTGATGCAATTTTCATTTTGCTTTAAGGTTTTAATTTTAATGGTTTAATATTGTATTGATGTAACTTTCACTTTTACTTTTGTTTTAAGGTTTTAAGACTTAATTCACTGATGATGACAAAAGATTTGTCGAAACGTCTGAGTACAAATAAATGAAAATGTTTGCCGTTGTGTTGATCCTTCTTTCATCTGTAAGCTCCGTTTCCCTAAGGAGAAGTCAATAGCTTTGATATTAACCCAGAGATATGGCCGATCGACATTGAACTATTACAGACAATGTGAAAGAGTCTATTTGAAACTAACAAGGCTATTTGTGATGAGAGTTTCTTGTCTAAGTGCAAAAGTTATAATATTGTGCCTAATTTCCTTAGATTTAAACTTTATAATAAACGCCTCCACAACTCCAAACTATATAAATCATGGCAACATAAATTATTAAATTTGGAGCTTCAATCGAAAACTAAAACAGTGAGTTTTCTCAAGCTGAAATATAAGAATTCTCTGTTTGGTCTAAAATCTAGGGTGTCTTATATTGATTATCATTGTTTAGTTACTAAATTTCAAACTTGCTGTGATAAAACTGTCAATAGACATAAAAGGATACATGCTGCCAAATTGGAAAAATTGGGAATCACTCAGTCGTTTTTTAATAATCCAGATAATTTTATTTTAATTTCTCTAATAAGTTTTAAGTATTAGAGAGAAAGAAATATTGTCGTTAGGCTTAAATTTTGATCTACCTCATTATAAACTAAATTTTTATAAATTTTTCTCTGGCTTTGAAAATCTTCTCATGAATATTAAGAATTGTGAGATCCGACCAAATTTCTCGTTTCATAACTTGGTAAAACAAGTGGAGAGCATCTCTTTTAAGAATTTTTATAATTTTAAACCCCATAAGGTGTTTTCTCCCCTCTTTAATAAGCAAGATTTTAAAATTCTTAATAATTTGAAAAAGGATAACTCTGTCATCATTACAAAACCGGATAAGGGTAAAGGAGTAGTGCTGATTGATTCAACAGTTTACATAAATAGAATGGAGACAATTTTGTCGGATACGTCTAAATTTAAAAGGGTAAAAGAGAATGTTCTGTCTAAATTACTAAAACTCGAAGATAAACTTAATAGGTGTTTGCGTAAATTAAAAAATAGTAATATTATTGCTGACAATACATACAATTTTTTATTTGCTTCTGGTTCAATCCAGGAATTCTATATGGTTTACCTAAAGTCCATAAGCCAAATTTCCCACTAAGACCTATTCTTTCGGCATGTGGTACATTCAATTATAATTTAGCCAAATTCTTCGTTCCCTTGCTTTCAAAACTCACCTTTAATGATTATTCTATTAACAACTCGTTTGATTTTGCTAAAGAGATAAAAGAGATCAATCATGCCGATTCTCTTACTATGGCCAGTTTTGATGTCTCGTCATTGTTTACTAATGTCCCGTTAAAAGAAACATTAAATATCATACTAAATAAGTTATTCACTACTGATAATACTCTTATTAATGGCCTCACTCAGACTCAATTTAAAAACCTTCTCGAAATAGTGTGTTTTGATAATCTTTTCTTATTTAATAGCAACCTTTACAGCCAAATTGATGGGGTAGCTATGGGTTCCCCGTTAAGCCCAACACTAGCAAATGCATTTCTTTGCCATTACGAAGAAATTTGGTTGAAAATTGTCCTAGTAGTTTTAAACCCATATATTACAGAAGATACGTGGATGACACTTTCTTAATATTTAACCATCCTTCACACGTAAAACTTTTTCTTGATTATCTTAATAAACAACATAGTAATATTAAGTACACGTGTGAAAACGAAACAAATAATAGTTTACCTTTCCTGGATGTTTTAGTTAAACGGGCATAATAAGTTCCATACTTCACTATTTCGAAACAAACTTTTACTGGCTTGGGAACCAATTATTTAAGTTGTATGTTTTATAAATATAAGATTAGTGCTATAGTAACATTATTAACAAGAAGTTACCGTATTTGTTCGGATTACTTTTCGTTAAACGAAGAATTTAAATTTTTAAAACAGTACTTTATTAACAATTACTACCCTTCTCATCTATTCGATAACCAATTAAAGAAATTTTTAAATAACACTTTTGATACTAAACTCCCCATAACTACAGTACAAAAAGAAACCAGATATATTAAATTACCTTTTTATGGTTATTTATCATTGCGTATTCGAGGTGAATTGTCCAAACTGCTCAAGTCTAGTTATCCCCAAATAAATTTTAGATTCGCCTTCGTCAACCCACTTAAATTATCAAATTTTTTAAAGTTCAAAGATGAATTCCCCAAAACTGTATGCCCCAATGTTGTTTACAAATACACGTGCGACAGCTGTAAGGCTGCGTATATTGGCAGCACTCAACTCCAACTGGAGGTGCGCCTTTCTCAACATTTGGGCTTGTCAGTCCGTACCAACCGTCCCCTCAGTAGCCCTCCACAATCCGCAATTAGAAACCATAGTAATGAAAACGACCATCCCCTTCACAAAACTCAGTTTGAAATTTTAACTAGATCCAATAACCTTACAGAACTCCGAATTTTAGAATCTTTGTACATCTATAGAAACAAACCCTCCCTTAATAATAATAGCTCATCCTACAAATTACAACTCTTTTAACTAACCAACCGTTTCTCACACATACCCTTTCTAATCCTCTGACCACCAGTGTTCTCTTAGACTTTGCCAAGTATGGAGGTGGATGTAAACATTGTGTATTTACCTATTGAGGTAATTTAATTTAATTTTAGTTTTTATAGTGATGAAATTTAAATGATTTTAATTTTGTATTGATGCAATTTTCATTTTGCTTTAAGGTTTTAATTTTAATGGTTTTAATATTGTATTGATGTAATTTTCACTTTTTACTTTTGTTTTAAGGTTTATTTTGTTTTTTTTTTTTTTTTTTTTGTTTTAAGACTTAATTCACTGATGATGACAAAAGATTTGTCGAAACGTCTGAAGTACAAATAAATGAAAATGTTTGCCGTTGTGTTGATCCTTCTGTTCATATATATATATATATATATATATATATATATATATATATATATATATATATATATATATATATATATGTGTGTGTGTGTAGAGGTCAGACAAAGGAATTCCTTTCCCCACCATTCTCAAACATCATGGAATCAAAACAAAGGCTATACACGTGGGCATGAAACAGGCCCACATAGAAAACAGATTCTGTGGTATTTCCGAAACGACCACAAGGCCTATAAAATGCAGTTTCTTCCTCAAATCATTCTCACTTGCCATTTTCTCGTCTTGGTTGTCACGTCTCACTCTCAGCACCTTCGTCAGTAGCACCACTCGTCACGCCACCAGCTGTTCCTCCAAGGCTCCGGTCGAGCCTACACGAAGTCTATCATCAAGTAAGGCTCTCACTCCGCTCTTTACTTCTCCTCGTGAATCTCACCTCACGTAGCGTCGCTTCTATCCCAGGCGGCCTCAGTCCTTCAAGTCACATTCCAACCATTCAAGAAACGAAGTAACACTTGAAGCGACGCTACAGCTCCAACCTACAAGAAAGAACATCACTGCTGTAGGCATTCCGTTGGCCTCTTACTACAAGTCGCTACTGGCTGTCAATATTCATCCTCTCGCCGGCAAGGCCAACCTGACTACAGAAGCACCCTTCGAAGCCCAGGTCCGTAAACCTCCTGTAGGCTGCAAGCTCCAACTCCACTTTGCTCTCCACTCATCCTTCACCACACTTCGATCGGCGCCCCTTCAACAAGTATCTCAACAGGCCCTCTACAGTCTCCAAGTTCACCTTCAGCCAAACGCAATCTGGTCAACCTTCACCTAGGTCTACAGTCTCCAAGATCAGCAAGGGCGAACGCAATACGGTCAACCTTCAAGTAACTTTTCACTCTCTAGAGTTATTCATCATTTGCGATAAGCCACCTTTGCCTTCGTGTCAAGCAATTCCTGCGAAGCCTACACAATGTAATCGTAGCGTCGCGATTAGGCTATACGCAAAAGTGTACGCAAGCAACCGGAAAACTGACGCGCTCATTAAGACTGCAGTAGGCCTATTCAAGTGTTGTACCAATATCGTAATTTTGTATCACCCTGTTATTGTGTTCATTCGTGTAATTTACTTATCTTGCATCTCATTGTTTGTGATCTTTTATATATTTCATTCTTAACGACCTAATCCATTTACTGTACCAACTGTACGTGCATTATTTCAGTTATCAATAGGCTTCATTACTTATTCTGTGTTCCTCTTTTGCATCTCTCATTAGCCTATCTAAATTAGTGTATTACTTAAAAATTAGTCTGTATAACCATTCCTTATTGTTAATACTCACTCATCTTTAGCATAATATAAATGCCGTTATATAATTGTTAATCATTATAAATACCTTTTATTGAACTGTTAATCGCTCTGAACAAATAATTGATTTATTTTCCTAATTAAACACAAAACAACAAGGTAATTTCTCTCTCCTTATTAAATATTGTTTATTTGGGCAGTAGGCCCAAATTGGTGACTCCACAATCATTATAGTAAGCCTACTTTCTTAGCCACATCAAATCGGTGATCCGTAGGCCACTATATATATATATAATTATATATATATAATATATATATATATATATAAATTATTTCACGAAAGTAACACGTGAATAATATTTATGATGAAAAGAACCACGAAGGAAAAGGGAACACAGCGTGGTGCTCAAGCGCTTTCGTCTAATGACATCCTCAGGAACACTGAAATAATAAGTTCAAGACTATATACGGGTCACAAAAAAAAAAAAATAAATAACAAGTTCAAGACTATATATAGGTCACAAAAAAAAAAAAAAAAAAAAAATAGAAAAATAAAAATTGTAGGAGGAGCATACAAATGTATAAGGAAAGGCGAGGTGAGCTCCATATTACTAAAGCAGACAAGGCTAACACCATAATTATTATGGACAAAGTGGAATACATTAGAAAGATGAACGAGCTTCTCCAGGACCCCGCCACATACAGAAAGCTTAGGAACAACCCGCAGGATGACGTGATCAAATCATTTAATAGTGGCTTGAAACACATTCTCAAAATTATAAGGACTTAATTCCGCTTTTCACGTCCACTTCACCTTCCCTTCCCTACCTTTACGGTTTTATTAAAACCCACAAACCTGGCAACCCTATGCGCCCTATTATTAGCTCGGTGGGTTCTATTACCTATAAACTCTCCAAATGGCTTGTCAAAGTCTTGTTCCCCATTCTCGGAACTATCTCTGATTCACATGTAAAAAAATTCCATGGATCTTACTGAAAAATTGAATAATATACGCACTGAAACCAACGAGAGATTGATCAGTTTTGACGTTTGTTCATTGTTTACAAAAGTGCCGATTGACGATATGCTTGACTTTTTCTCTCGAGAATTACACAAGTATGACCCTGCCACTACCTGTACACATCGTTTTGGAACTCATTAAACTTTGCATCAAAGACTGTAAATTCACTTTCAATAGCGAGTATTATCAACAAGTTTTTGGGATGGCCATGGGTAATCCCTTGTCGCCCCTCCTCTCCAATATTTATATGGAGTTTTTCGAAATTACTTACATTCCGAGAATCCTTGGGGTTGGCATCTCATGGTTGCGATACGTTAACGATATTTTGTGTATCTGGCCCATGAAGCGTGACCTCGATGACTTTCTCCTTCAGTTAAATAATGAAGTTCCTTCCATTAAGTTTACTTGAGAAGTGGAACAAAACAACTCAATCCCGTTTTTGGATGCGTGTGTACATTGGGAAAGCCCAGGTTTTAAGTTTAGTATTTATCGGAAAACTACAAACAATTTGTCCTACATACACTTTTACTCCGGACATGATACCCCCATCAAGAAAGCTATATTTTCTTCAGTGTTTCTCCGCGCTCTTAGGATCGCCAGTCCGGAATACATCGATGCCGAATTAGAAAAAATTAACGGCATTGGAAGCGATTTGTGTTACCCACCTGCGTTTTGGAATCTTGTTTTAACAAGGCAAAACGAACTTTCTATCGTGTAAATAATAACCCTCGCACTTTGTCGAAGAATATTATAGTACTTCCATTTTTTCCAGGCTTTTTCGGCATTGCTAATGTACTTAAACTTTTGAATATTAATGTAGTATTTTCATATTACAATATTGTGAAAAATACTATAGTAAAAAATAGCCCTACCACTAATTCAGGCATAATAAAATCGGTTGTAAACAATGTGATTCCTTTTACATCGGACAGACGGGAAAGGATTTGCACACGCGTGTAAAACAGCATCAATATTCCGTTAGAACGGGACAGTCTTCCAGTGCCCTTTTTGTCCATTTGTCAGAGTTATCCCACTGTATTGATTGGAATAATGTTTCAATTTTGTTTCTCTTAAGCAACATTGTTAATAGAAATATCCTTGAGTCTGCCATTATTCAACTTAGAAACAATTTTAACATTAGCCAGGGTTTTTTTTCGCTTGATCCTGTTGTTTTGAATTCGTTCAGAACGGATTTAGACAAGAAAGGCAAAGTGCTAAAACTCTGGTAGCCTTTCCTTATACATTTATATGCTCCTCCTACAATTTTATTTTTCTATTTTATTTATTTTTGTGACCTATATATAGTCTTGAACTTGTTATTTATTTCAGTGTTCCTGAGGATGTCATTAAACGAAAGCGCTTGAGCACCACGCTGTGTTCCCTTTTCCTTCGTGGTTCTTTTCATTATATATATGATGATCCGAGAAAAACGGATCTCGTTTTCGTGCATAAATGACCTATGTTGGGGTACGTTGTGGCCGAGTTGCAGCAACCTCTTCCCGTTAGAGCAGCGAAGTTAAGCGTCATTAGGTCTGCTCAGAAGGTGGATGAGTGACCATCCTTTAAGTTCAGATGATAGCGACCATCTTTAGATAACTTGGATCCCACATGAAGTTTCAGGTCCCCTCCGTCGCTTCCTTCAAGAATGTATGATCTCCAAAGAAATTTTGGTAATGTGAATTAGAAAAAAAGGCTTTGAGTTCGCAAAGGAACATCAAAACTGTGGCGACGAATTGAAAAATTATCTGTGGAGTGATCATATCAAATCTGAATTCTTTGAGAACGAAGGGCGTAGCTTTGTTACACGACGTAGCCACGTATAGTTTTCTTCATATTTTGTCAGTAAGTCCATCAAACATCGTAGTGTCGCGCGTGTACGGTGCACTTCCCGCTTGCGACTTTTATGATGAATGCACTTTGGACGACCCAACGAAGGAGGTCCTTTTTGGTTAAGCTCGGCCTTAGACGTAGGGCATCCGAGTAACAAGAATGATGAACAGTTTCTACCAAATTTTTTTGAAGGAGCGAATGGAAATACTCGGTTCTCAGTTGGAGTCTTCGTTCACTCAAATTATTTTATTGCACCAAGTATATACAGAGCGAGGCACTGAAGGAGGGAAATGACTTTCCAGCCTCTTACGATAACCGCTGATGGTCAGGAATTTAAGGGGGAGAGGTTCGATCTCTTGCACTAACAGCTCGGGCAGGAATTGAAAGGGAGAGGTTTGACCTCCTCGGACAAGGGCTAAGGCAGGAATGATTTAATTTACAATACAAAGAAATAAGTAAATTTTGGGGGAGTGTAGTCTGAAGGTTAAGTCCCCCTTTAATTGGAGATGTAAAGAATTCTTGACGTCAAACATAATTTAAGCATACATCAGAATTTTGAAAGATTCTAAAATAAAATGAAAAAATAAATAACAAAAAATAATAATTTTTGCCGAGTATACATTCTTGGATAGCGATATACTGTACTGTAATGTCGGAGTTGTGCACCAAGTAAATTAAGTACATAAATTACATCATATTAAATTATTACAGTTAATTACAATTTAGAAAATTGTTAATTGACATATCTGATACTGAAATAATCTAAATAGGTGATAGAATTTATATAATGAAGGAGAGTTATCCGTTGTTCTATAATTTAAGGGAATTAACAACAATGTTATGTATTTATAGTTAACAATGATTACGCCAAATTATGTCAAATATTATTAGAAAATGGTTGTTTATCATAGTTTGAAAGCCTAAATAGCCAGCGCTAATGTAAACGCAGTAAAGATACAATGTACTTCCCATTGAAAGTACACCGACATTTATGATAACATAACGCATAAGTAACATAGAATTTGAATGACAATTAGGTAGAAAGAGTAAGTACGAGTAATGAGAACATGGATAACTGTGACGTAAGAAGCAGATAACGAACCAGTAACCTGGCATGGAAACAGTAGAGTATATTATAATATAACATAATATCTTAATGTTATAAATTTCTAGCAGAAGCAAGAGAGAGTTTTTTTAAGACATTCCAATATGTTTAGTTAGTAGCTGACATGGTAAAATAGCGTTGGCCTCAGAGAGCTGACTTTGGATACTTGCGTCAGCATAACCGCGAACCTTGTGCAACGCTTTGAGAAGACTTGATAACAGTTATACATATGAACGCAATTACATGTAAGGGTAACCGTGTAGACATGGACTGATGGATCGATAGATAATAGATAGATAAATAACATGACTACTATAAGGGACGATATACAAGACACCATAGATAAATAATGACTTATATATCGTAAATTTGGGGGAAGTTATCATACATTGAATACTAAAGGTGTCAGTTGAAGATTTAGTATTTAAGGTATGACAAATGCGAGAGGGATCAATTTAATTTACTATGTCATAGTCCACGCATTATATAAGGTTGTAACATATATTTTGCTCGATTTTTTAGTTCATTCAGAACAAAAATTAAAGGACTTATAAGGACTTAAAAGTTTTTTTATGCCACGTTCGAAGAAACCTCTTGGTTTCGAGTTAAAAAAAGCGATCACTTCGTTTTCGACAGCTTCCCTGGACTGCAACTTGTCCATCTAGGTGGTGTTGCAGACTTCTGAATAAATGGTAGTCTGAAGGTGCGATGTCCGGAGAATAAGGTAGATGAGGCATTTTTTCCCAACCAAATGCTTCCAATTGGGCAATGGTGATTCAAGCAATGTGAGGGCGCGCTTTATCCTGGTGGAATAGAACATTTCTGCGATTAATTAATACAGGACGTTTTTCTTGTGATGCCATCTTCAGTCGTTGGAGTTGTTGGCAGTAGACGTCAGCTGTGATTGTTTGGTTATCTGGCAGAAGCTTAAAATGAATAATTCCTTGCATATCCCACCAAACGCATATAAAAATTTTCTTTGGATGGGGTTCATTCCTTGGCTGAGGTTCAGACTTTGTTTCACGGCTAAGCCACTGATGTCGACGCTTAATATTGTTATAGAGAACCCATTTTTCATCTCCAGTGACGATCCGATTCAAAAACGGTTCCTGCAGTTGCCGAGAATGCAGTGATGTGCAAATATCGATTCGATGTTGAAGATTCGCTTGTGACAAATCATGCGGAACCCATTTTCAACCTTCACTACTTTTCCTAACAGCTTCAAATGACGATGAATGGTCAGATGGCTAACGCCGAGTTGCAGGCCAAGCTCCCTTACAGTTACCGTTGGGTTTTCCTCCACTGTTGCTTTCAGCAACTCCTCTAACTCATTTGGTCGTCCTGTTCGTTGATAATCTTTCAGACTGAAGTCTCCATTTCTAAACTTCTCAAACCATCTCCTTCACATCCATTCGCTCACAACATCATTTCCATAAACTCTCTGAATGTTTTTTGTGGATTCACTAGCGTTAGATCAGTGGTTCTTAACCGGGGGGGCGCGCCCCCCTAGAAACAGGAATTTCTCTAATTATATTTGTTATTCTCTTAACGAGAGCATGGGCTAATATTGAGAAGTTATTGAGAATGTTATTTTGATTGAAGGGGGGCGTGGAGGGAAGGACCAATTCCTAGAGGGGGCATGGTAGTAAAAAGGTTAAGAACCACTGCGTTAGATCCTTTATGGATGCAAAAAACTTCACTTTTCTACGTGAAGGTCAAAATATGATAATAAAAACCCACTCTAATAGACAGAGTTTATTTCCACAACAGTTTCGATGCCCACTGGCATCCTCTTCGGGTGGATACAGAAAAACGAATGAACCAAAAACAAGAGGGAAAACAGTCCAAGGACCATTAACCCTATATGGACAGAATTTTCTGTTGGGTTAAGTTATAAATGGGTGAATATGAAAGGTTAGAAATTTGTAACAGTTGTCCATATAGGGTTAAGAAATTCGCACCTTGGGAGAACGGGATCTAACCTAGGTGCGAATTTCTTAATGGTCCCTGGACTGGTTTCCCTCTTGTTTTTGGTTCATTCGTTTTCTGTATCCACCCGAAGAGGATGCCAGTGGGCATCGAAACTGTTGTGGAAATAAACTCTGTCTATTAGAGTGGGTTTTTATTATCATATCCTTTATGGAACTCATGCAGCATCACATGTCGAATATGCTCTTTCGTGGGATCCATGTTTTTTCAGTGACTGTAATATCGTAGGGGTGGCGTTGTAACTGTATGAAAAACACCAGAGAAAATATTCATTAACCTAATCCTACACTAGCCTAAGCCTACACTAGCCTAAGTCATTCTGTATCATTCTGTATCGTGATATAACCTATGCTAACCTGTCGCCGCGTGTATTTTGTAACATTTCTAAAACTATTTCACATTATCTTGAGGTTATTCTATTATCTATCGTCCGTTTTCTAATTGCGCAGAATTTATGCTACAACCTAATACAATACAGGGTGTACATAAAGTCAGGATCTATTTTTGTGAAATAATTATTTTTTTCTATTTTTCTTTTCAGAAGCCCTTAGAATGAATACAGAAGAGCGTGTGGCAATAGTAATTTGGCGAATCGAGGGAAAGAAATACAATGACATCAGAGAGAAGTTTAGAAGGAGATTTCATAAGCCGGGGCCAATAGACAAGACAATACGAAAATTGGTGAACAAATTTAAACGAACAGGATCTGTAAATGATGAAGCAAGATCAGGACGACCGTGTATGTCAGATCTTACCGTGAATGCAGTACGCGGAATTATCACTGAGGAGCCACGTACGTCCGTTCGTGCTGCATCACACAGACTCGGCCTCCCGACGTCATCTGTGCACAAAATTCTGAAAGTTAATTTGCAGAAGAAAAGCTATCATTTGCAGGTTTTACATGATTTACATGAGGAAGATTTCCCTCGACGAAGTGCTGTGTGTGCTGATCTCGTAGAACAAATCTGGAGTGATAATTTAATGGACAACATTCTCTTTAGTGATGAAGCCACTTTCCATACGTGTGGAAAAGTAAATCGCCATAACTGTCGAATTTGGGCAGATGAAAGACCGAATGATTTCGTCCAAAATTGGGAAAGAGACTCACCTAAAGTTAATGCCTGGATGGGTTTAACAAAATCTAAGGTTTATGGTCCTTTTTTTTCTTTGCTGAAGCTACACTTACGGGGCTTATTTATCTGGACATGTTGCAGCAATTCCTTGAACTCAGCTGATTGGGGATAGGATTGTTAGTACTGTCGTCTATCAACATGATGGTGCTCCTTGTCACTATGCCAAAGTTGTTCAGGATTATCTAGATGGACGTTTTCCAAATCGCTGGATCGGACGCGGAAGCAACAGACCTTGGCCAGCGAGATCACTAGATTTAACCCCTTTAGATTTCTTTGCATGGGGCTTTATCAAATCGCACGTCTATCGGACGAAGATTACGAGTCTTGAAAACTTACGTACACGTATACGAACTGCTGCAGATAACATAACTCCGCAAATGCTCCAGAATGTGTTTAGAAATGCTGCGGAACGACTTGAGCTGTGCAGGGATAGTGATGGGCGTCACGTCGAATCCTACTCTTAATTATTTAATAAATGTTACCACTTTATCATTTTATGATTGAATTCCATATAATTTCCGAGTGCTTCACAAAAATAGATCCTGACTTTATGTACACCCTGTATACGTTAATTCATAATTAATACGCCATAGTTATTTAATTCGTACGTACAGTATAAATCATTATTGGGAGAAATGAGAGGAAACGAATTAGAGAGAGACAGTAATGAAGGGTTTACAGCCATGGTACAAGAGTGAGTGAAACTATTAGTTAAATATATACACTTGTACGAGTATACAGTAAATATTAAGGAATTGGGTGCATTTGAGGAAGAATTAAGTAAATGAGTAAAGAAGCACAAACAAGGGTTCAAATCATGCCACATTCAATGTTCATGCATAATTTGATAAGAATTTAGGGATGGAGTGTTAGATGACAATAATTAATTACAATAAATTCTCTAACAAATCGAAAAATGGGAAATATTCTGATGGAAATGCTAAACGATCTAAACCGTCGATTGTCTTGTTTGTACTGTAAGGGAATGAAATTAAGGGGCATTCGCTTCTCAGAGCGAACTTCTAATTGCACAAACATGGATACCGCTCAACCATAGAAATGGTAGGTCGCATGGTTCTGACAGTAGTAATTCCGCATATCATGATGTTGGGTTATTTCACTAAAGTAGGAATGGGTGATTCGTAAATATTGATGGAAATGTGAAAAGCAGCGTGCACAATTTATTATTTTTATTAATTTAACTGGGAAGATATTAATCTTCCAGCAAGACAAGTTACTCAGAATACTGTACAGTATAATGGAATACTCAACAAAATTTATTTGGAGAGGCATGAGCAGACTGGGAGGAACCAAGTGCGGAAGTTCCCACCACAAAGTACTGATGTAAACCCTATTCGTCTTTCGTGAAAAAAACGTGTCTCGAAAGTGAAACCAACAAGACAACAGGACCTCTATCACATTATCCATTCGAAATGGCGAGAAATTCCTTCCGAAAAGTTATATGCAAGTTCGGCATGATTGATTCGATGCCTTCGACATGTTCGAAGAGGTCACACTAAATATTGAATGTTGGTCTGTCCTTGTAAATTATTAGTTATTTGATGTAATTTATTCATACTGTGTTTCTATTACACTAAAAGTGTAATGATCTCAGTTCTTTGTTGGTCTCTGTGTTAATTATTTTATGTGTGTGTGTGTTTTTTTACTCTGAATCACTTCACCATTACAGAAAAGGTTTTTACAAACTTTATGCTTTAAGAGGTATCATATCATGAGCGTATTTCATTTCTTACGTGAAAGCGATTCCAAGGACTGAAAGAATCATTCCATAAGAAGATTTTCCAAATATATATGTATAACGCAAAGAACGACGCTTGTATAGAAGAACGTTCCGCACAAGATGAGGAGAAAGAAGGAGCAAATGAAAAATGAGGTAACCACCCGGGAATCGAACCCGGGATCTTCCGATTGCCGGTCAGATATGCTAACCACTACACCATGGGCCTCGATTGATCAGAAGTCGTAATTCTCCTACATACGAGCAGAAACCAATGCCCTGAGGGGGCACCTCCCGCATGTCGCACATATATACATTTTAACTGCAAACAACACAGTATAATTAACGTAAAGAACGACGCTTGTATAGAAGAACGTTCCGCACAAGATGAGGAGAAAGAACGAACAAATGAAAAATAAGGTAACCACCCGGGAATCGAACCCGGGATCTTCCGATTGCCGGTCAGATATGCTAACCACTACACCATGGGCCTCGATTGATCAGAAGTCGTAGTTCTCGAGGCCCATGGTGTAGTGGTTAGCATATCTGACCGGCAATCGGAAGATCCCGGGTTCGATGTATGTATATGTATGTATGTATATATATGTATGTATAACGGGTGAACCAAAAGTAGGTGGACAGTAGGTTGAATAGGGTTTGTTATATTATATTATAACTATGGTGTTCATTATAACTATGGTGTTTGTGTTATATTATATTAAATATTATAACTAAATTTATTTAAATTTAATCTTTTTTCTTTTCAGATAGTTCAGAGAACCCATAATGGCAAATAATCTAAATACTGATGCCAGAAAATGGGTGTTAAAAGAGTATTGGAAATCTCAAAATACTGAAACTGTTAGAACAAAATGGGTTGAAACATTTGGTACTCAAGCCCCAAAGAGACAAACCATTTACCACATTCGTGACAAATTTGATGCCACTGGCTCAATTCTTAATGCCCCAAGAACTGGTCGACCCAAAACAGTTTGCACAGAGGACAATAAGCAACTTGTTGCCGAAGCATTTGTTCACAGTCCCAAAAAGTCCACCAGAAGAGCCTCAGCAGAACTGGACATTTCACAAACCTCTATTATACGAATTCTGAAATCTATTGGGTTGAAAGCTTATCATCCACGGCTAATTCATGGCTTATTGGAGGATGACCCAGACAGGCGGCTGCAATTTAGTGAGATCATGCTGAACGAAATTGAAGGAAATCCAATAATTTTAGATAACATTGTGTGGACCGATGAGGCTTCTTTCAAATTATCAGGTCATGTTAACCGACATAATTGTGTTTACTCGTACAGTGAGAACATGCATTTAACATTAGAGCAGCAACTAAACCAGCCTGGTGTCACTGTTTGGGGTGGTATTTCAAGTTCTGGTGTTTTAGGACCAATTTTTGTTGATGGAACAGTCACAGGTGATAAGTATCTCGAAATTCTAATGAATGAAGTTGTTCCACACTTACAACAACAGCCTAATTCACATGACCTCTATTTCCAACAAGATGGGGCCCCTCCACATTATTCAAGAGCAGTCCGTGAGTATCTTGATGAAACATTTCCCGAGAAATGGATCGGCCGAAGAGGTCCAATTGAATGGCCTGCACGTTCACCTGACTTTACCCCAATGGATTTTTTCTTTTGGGGAGTACTCAAGGACAAAGTTTATAGTCGAAAACCACGGTGTTGGTGATTTGAAAAATTACACCAGAGATGCATTTCAAGAAATTAATGCACAAAGAAACTTGAGCAAAAATGTTTGTCGAAGTGTGAAAGGTAGACTTCAAAGCTGTGTAAATTGTGATGGACAGCAATTTGAGCACCTGCGTTGATAAAATTTTCAGTGCTTTTGTATTGTATTGGTATAAGTTAATTTTATTTTTATTTTGTATTATAGTATACAAAAAAATTAAATATAATTGTATATGTATTCTCAAAATAAACGTTATCATTTACTGTCCACCTACTTTTGGTTCACCCGGTATATATATATATATATATATATATATATATATATATATATATATATATATATGTGTGTGTGTGTGTATATATATATGTGTGTGTGTATATATATATATGTGTGTGTGTATATATATATATGTGTGTGTATATATATATATGTGTGTGTGTGTATATATATATGTGTGTGTATATATAAATATGTGTGTGTGTGTGTGTATATATGTGTATGTATATGTATATATATATATATGTATATATATGTATATATATATATTAGAGTGGCCCTTATTTTGTCACTTTTTATTTTTTCTTTCTCACCCCTTCATTAGATGCTTCCTATTGAAAAAGTTTTTCATGCAAAAATTTTATAGCGTTTGGACAATATTTAGTGTGTGCTCAAGCTGTCCGAAATTTTAAGCATCCTAACTCGGTAGTTACCTTTTATAATACATTACGGATTCACTCACACTCAAATCCAGTTTCATTTAATATAAAAAAGTTGTACAGTTAGTATTTATTAATATAGGGTGATCGAAGTCACTCCGCAACTATGACTCTATAAGACAAAAATGCAATCATACAAGAAGTTAGATATTTTAATGAAAATTGTACGATATCGTGAAATCTTTAACAAAATATTGGCGAAGTCTAGGCTAGTCTAAGCTAAGTCTTGCTACGGAGAGACTTTTCGAGCTGTATGTATGTGTATATATATATACACATTATTACTACTGCGGAGAGACTTTTCGTTCACCCTGTATATTTCTAACAAGAAGCTTGGTTGCTATTAAAATTTTACTTAGTTTTGTGAACTAGATGTGTAAAATTAATAATCTTTACATATACAGGGTGGGCCGTAAGTTTCCATACATAGGAAAAATAAACATTTTTTTATGAACAACCATTTTTATTTATATAATATGCTCTACAGTCTACATGGTTGCCATTGTTTTGAAAACACATTTCAATACGTGTTCCCCACTGTTGATGAACACGCATTAGCACAGTTGACGTTATGCTTGTAATGGCGTTGGTGATACGTTCCTTTAGATGATTTATGTCTCGTATCTTTTCCTGATACACCATGGCCTTCAAGTGCCCCCAAAGATAGAAATCAAGGGGGGTGAGATCTGGGGATCTGGGAGGCCACTCCACAGGACCACGCCGACCAATCCAAGCATCCGGAAACTACTGCTGATCCAAATACCGACGCACGTGAAGACCATAATGAGGTGGAGCTTCATCTTGCTGGAAGTAAACTGGGAAGTTACCTTCCTCGTTTAGCAGGGATGGGAAAATCTCTTCTTGCAACATGTTAAGATACCTTTCGGCATTAAGATTTCCACTGACAAAAATTGGTCCAATAATTCTGTCACCCCATATCCCGGCCCACACCATCACTTTACCGGCACCTTGCATCTTCGTCGGACTCAGCCAGTTAGGGTTAGCATTACTCCAATAACGTATGTTTTGCCGATTAACCTCTCCATTGACGTAAAAATTTGCTTCATCAGTAAACAAGATCTTACGTCAAACGCATATTCTTAGGGTATCTGAAACATAAAAACAAACGTTTAATTTTTCCTATGTATGGAAACTTACGGCCCACCCTGTATAGTGGGTATGACCGCTACCCTGGAACATCATCGCAATGCAGTTCCGCGGCGATGGGACTCAAAATAATGTGATTTGAGCTGGGCACGACTTTGCAGATAATCAAATTTAACTTATTAGATCCCCATATCGTTTGCAAAGCTCCATCATTTTTTTTTATTTGTTTCATTCAATTAATACAAGATTTTTAAACAACAAAAAATACTTTTATTAAAATTAAAGGTGATAAGAAATTGAACTGAAAAGTTAGCACAACATGACCCTTATTTAAAGGTTGCAAGAAGAGTTTGATATGCCTTTGAGAATGGTATCCTTCTTGGAATCGGGGTACTTCTTCCGATGTTCTTGGACAATTTGAACGACAAACTGGGTCTGTTCTTCATTCTGCTGAGGAGTCTATTATATTCCTGCATCAATGCAACCCCTTTCAGCAGTGTCATTCACTACTCGAAGATCTTTGACCACTGATCACTGACGCTATGGTAAAGACCGCATCACGGTCACTAGTTTTAGTGCGATCCAACGACGAAAGAACTTCTGGATGGAGGATATTCTTGCGGCCTCTTTTTGAATGAGGTGATGACACTCGACTCCTCCAACAGCTCCTTCATTCTCTGAATCCGTGGTGTTCTCACCTGTGGAAGATGAAGAAGATTCCAGGACGATTTTTCTGTTAAGTACGAGATTCTCTATTTCATGTCTCTTCTTAAATTCATCATTCCGAATTCGCTTCTTCGTAGCTGCTTCCTCCTTTTTAGCCAAAGTCATATCAATTCCAGCAATGGAGCCTCTTCTGCCCTTCTCTCTTTGTGCCAAAAGAAACGCTTTATCATCCTCATTCGTCATCAACACCATAGCATTTTGGTGAGCAACGTCGAAAAGGTCACCAAAGCAGGATTTCAGCTCTTCTTCTTTCTTCTTTTGTGTATCCGTCTTGCGGGACTGATTTTTTTCAAAAGATTCCACTTCATCAGACTCTCCATCTGTTTCACTGCATGTTGAACTGGCCGCAGTGGAATCCTCGCCTTCTTCCAAAAAATCTCCACTTCCGCTATCGTCAACTGAGCAGCCTTGTGCTTATTCTTAATCGACTGAAGCAAATGTAGATAGTACCTCATAACATCCCCATTACTTGGCAATTTTGCACCTGATAAACAATTTTGAGTATGTTCAAGTAAATAAACTATGTTTTTTTCGAGTTCCACGAGCCATCATAAAAAAATTTATACACCTAGATAAAAAGAAAGCGTAATATCGTTTAGCATATAAGAACATAAGATCATCGCTACTATTTCTTTCAAATTAACCATATATAATATGGCAAGTCATATAATAAGCAAATTCTACCAATAACTCATCACGCCTATTTGATAATATATGAGAGAGTCAAGAGAGAAAGTTTGAAGTCCTTGAGAACACCCTATATATACTTATCTCTCACTAAAATTTTGTGTGTGTTATTTTCTAGTGACATAGAATCCAACTGAAGGGTGAGAGGAAAAAAATTAATGAATATATTTCATTTATTGACTTTATTCAGCACTATATTATTTGATTAAACCAAGGCTAGTGCTCGTGGCTTGCCTTGTTTGTTTTTCAAATCTACCAGAAAACGAGGAGTCATAAGGTTCATTTTCCTTTGTTTGTTTTTCAAATCTATCAGAAAATAAGGTTCATTTTTCCCTTCCTTCGAGAGATCAGGTAGTGTGTGTCACACACCGTGGGAAAAAAGGAAAAAAGTCGATCAAATCGCGATCAGATAAGTATTATTAATACTTTCTTTTACAGATCTTTCGTCGGTAGCTTAATTATATATTCATTTAGTAGAAATTTGTGTTACAAGAACGTGTTTCTGCGTTTCAAGAACATTTTTTCGGGTTTGGGCAGGTGACGGCACAATAAGCAAGCGGTAGACCTACGTTGTAATTAATTAATTTCCAAACGCTCGTTTTATTTTTGTTTTTTTGGTTTGTTTTTTTACTAATTAAAAGCATGGCACCCCCGTCAAGTACTTGCAGTCGCTGTGAAGGGAAATTTGCCGCTTACGCGTTTACAATGGCTAATAATAATAATGAGCAGTTAGTTTGCAGGTGGTGCTCAAGCATGGAAGTCCTGAGGAACGAGTTAGAACGTGAGAGGGAGGCCAGAGTGAGGCTTGAAGAAAACGTGATGCTCCTGACGGCAAAATTAGAATCCCTTGAGTCTCCAGTTACGACCCTTCCTGCCTCAGTTTCTACTAATAATATAAATAGTACTAATAGCCCTCTCTCTTCCCCTAGTTCCCAACCCTTCGTTCGAGTGCGTAATGGAGCACCATTGAGAAAACCTAAGACTTGTGTACCAGTAATAACAAACAATGAGTTTTCTGTTTTAGGTTTCGAAGATGCTGATGAACCGGAAATACGACTCGTTGGCGATTCCATTGTTCGAGGAGAGCAGCTCGAGGAATTCTGTGGGAGAAACCCTCGTCGTAGGCGCCGTTACTGCTACCCTGGTGCAAGGGTGGAGGATGTAACTACAGTAATAGTGTTGACCATTTTACAAACGGTACCGCCGAGGGCACAACGTATGTTATTCATGTCGGTACTAATAACGTTTTAAATTCTAGATCGGAAGAACTGCTGGCTAGGTACAGGGACTTACTAGAGCGATTAAAGGAAAAAACTAATAAGATTGTTTTAACAGGTATACTTCCTCGAATTATCCAACGTAACGATTTCTACAACAAGGCGACCTATATTAACAATAACCTAAAGTCTCTTTGCCAACAGGAAGGAGTGCATGTTGCGAATTTTTGGAACAGTTTCTATGGCAGGAGGGACTTGTTCCTCGGAGATGGACTTCATCTTAATGACGTTGGAGTTGCACGCTTAGGAAGACTATTTCATAATACTCTCTTCTTTTCAGGCTGCCGTAACTCGAACGGTCCCAGCGTAAATTCCACAAATTTCCCCTGCGCTCCCGAAGGTGTCGCAATTACAAACAATTTGAAGGTTCTATCCTTAAATGCTCGTAGCTTACGAAATAAAATAAACGAATTTTTTTCTTTAATTGCTTGTAAAGACTGGTTATTGTGATCTTTAATGAAAAGAGAATCAAAATCTATTTTATCCAACCCTTAATTTTACTACCTTAAACTATACCCAATCTATCAACATATGCGTCTAATCGATTTTTAAATATGTTTATAGACGCTACTAATTACTTCTACCGGCAAACTATTCCACCTATTTACTATTCTATACGTAAAAAAGTTTTTGGCAACTGCTGTCTCGAACGAACCTTCTACTTGTCAACTTACACCCGTTATTTCTAGTCCTATTATATTGAGATATTTCGACAAAGCTATCTCTATCTACGTTATCGAATCCATTCATAATTTTGAAAACCTGGATTAGATCACCCCTTAGCCTCCTAGTCTCGTGTGTCGTCAATTTTAACTCTTTAAGCCTATCCTCGTACGACTTTGACCTAAGTGACGGAATCATCTTAGTTGCTCGTCTTTGAACTCTTTCGATTTTGTCTATATCTTTTCGCATATGCGGATTCCAAAATTGGATCGCGTACTCCAAATGGGGTCTAACTAATGATTTATAAAGAGGAACTATAATATCGCGCGATTTGTACTCAAAATTCCGAGCTATAAAACCTAACACTTTGTTCGCTTCGTTGACCGCTGCTGTACTTTGTTTCGCTACTTTTAAATCACCAGTGACTATAACTCCTAAATCTTTTTCCTGCTCTACGCTTACCAACTCTCTCCCTGACATAATATACGCAAAATTATCGTTACGCGAACCTATATGTAAAATTTTGCACTTATCGACGTTAAATCTCATTTGCCACGTGACTGACCAATCAACGATTTTATTCAGATCATTCTGGATTTTACCTCTATCTTCGTCATTAATCGCCCTACCACCCAGCTTCGTGTCATCCGCAAACTTTGAAACTGTACTGACTAGGCCGACATCTAAATCATTAATATATATAAGAAAAAGCAAGGGGCCCAATACAGAACCCTGAGGAACGCCACTCGCTACATTAGCCCAACACGACTCCGCTCCATCAACGACCACCCTCTGTTTCCTACCTCGCAACCACTCTTCTATCCAATTTATTACTACACCCCTGATTCCATGAGCCTTAGTTTTTTCAATGAGTCTTTTGTGCGGTACGGTGTCAAACGCTTTTTGAAAATCTAAATACACTACATCTACCGCCCGCTGACTATCGTAAACGTCAACCATGCTTTGAAAAAATTCTAAAAGATTAGTTAAGCAAGATTTGTTTCGCCTAAAACCGTGCTGCGTATTTCTAAGTTATGCAATTCTAAGTGTTCGACTATACGATCCCTAATTATTGATTCCAGTAGCTTACCTACAACAGACGTTAAACTGATTGGCCTATAATTTCCCGC